>APFE030904026.1:37849-82974 GCA_000404065.3 Pinus taeda | reverse complement strand
CTTATGTTTCATATGTATCTTGTTATGTTTCATAGCTCATTTCATATTCATTTCCATTGAAATTTTCTAAGTTAGCTAAGGTAGAATTCAATTTTATTGCTCTGCCCATGGGAAAATTTCATGTACAATGTTCATTCTTCTGTTGAAAATGATTCATGTTGTCCATGCCATTTTCACCCTCTTAATCAATCTCTCCATTCCGCCATATCTTAAAACTAAATTGCTATGCTTTCTTCCTACCTTGCCTCATGAAATAATCCGTGCATTTTGTATTAAGTTCTCTGTTCATTGAGGTCCAGTGGTCCCATAACATCCCAAAAACACAGTCATTCATAAAAATCACTTCTTATTTTCATTTTCACTTACTAACTTAAGACACATAGTTCATTGTAAGTAATCTCAGGCCTTTTCATTCACTTATTCACTGAGTGTGACTCGGAGAGAGCCCTCTCCTGTTCTGGTAGGGCTAGCTACCAGATTGAGCATGGTTTGTGGTTACCTTGAATTTTTCCTTCCTTCAACCTAAGGCGGATTTAGGTGCTAACATAGTGGCGACTCCGTTGGGGATCAAAATGGTTTGCTTGAAGATTTTTTTTCCCCAGCACATCTATCAAGCTCAGATCTAATGGTTGATGGTGGACAACGATTAGACATAAGAAGATGGTTGAAATCATTCACCTAGAGAATCCTTTCACTGAAGAATCTAGCAACCGGTGCTTTATGGTGACTCCATTAGAGGACTAACTATTTCTTTGAGAAAATGGAAGGATCGTACATAAAGTTCGGGTATCCAAAGTGGAATGGTATTCAGGTTCTACTATACTTTCTTGTAAATTACTTCTTCGCTATTCTTGAAGCTTCCCTAAAATTTTTTCAGAACTTGTTGTATGATAAAGGTGATCAAAATCTTCACTCGATCTATTCAAAAAGTGTAAATAGTGAGTTTCCCTTTGATCCTGGCCTCCTTACTTTTCTTACATCTTATGATGATTCTCTACAAAGTGATGAGCCTAAAGAAAACAAAACTGATCCCATAGCTCGTGTACATATTCCTACAGCTATTATAATCCCAGATAGGTATAAACCTCTTGTTTTACCTTCTGTTCTTCATGCTTTCCCCAAAAAATATGATCTATACTTGCCAATATTTGACGGTGAATGTAAGAATGTCAAAGCTGAGCAACATGTGCAGCAAGTTGAGACTTTTCTAGACCTTTTTGAAATTGATGAAGAAGATGCCAGTATAAGGCTTTTTGCTCTTTCTTTGCAAGGCAAAGTCAAGAGTTGGTTCAAAGCCCTCCCTGATGCGAGGATCATAGATTTGCAGCAATTCATCGAAGTTTTTCTTGACAGGTGGAGGATCGGACAAAACCTTTTCCTTATCGTAGAAGAGTATAATCAGTTGGAAAGACTACCAGGGGAGACAGTACAATAGTTTTCAGCCAGATTTAATCAAGTTTTTTATTCAATGCCGGTTGATATAAGACCCCCTCCTAGATCTTCTCTCTTGCACTACCCGGGTGCCTTTGATCTGGAAATGGAGTTTCAGCTGAGAGAAAAGAATGTTGCAACACTTGAATAGATGCAGAACAATGCAGTGAATGTAGAGGCTCATTTGCTGACCAGAAGGGCAAGGTTGAAAGAAGAAGATATGAAAAACATGGATCCAGAGAAAACTACACCTTCAGAAGAAAAGCTTGACATTTTGGTGAGTGCAGTAGAAGAGATGATGAGGAAAATGACTGCAAAAGATGAAAATGACGTTCATGAACAAGTGGTTGATCCAAAACATTTTGTTTCTTATATCAGTAGTCATAAGGATTGTTTTGTAGATCATCTTGGAGAAGAAAGACTTGTTGATATGACATGTATGTTTGATGACGTGTTTTATATTGATGATTTTCCTTAGTTTGATCAGTATGATGATGATGATTATGCTCTCCAAATAGAAGCTAATCTTGTAGACAAATCAGCAGCTAGTTTGTGGGATGAGAAAGTTCGCTTACAACGGCTCGAGTACAGTGATCAAACGATGCATATCAGCTATGGAAACGATGAGGAAAGTGCGGCAGATTTTGAAGTAAGTGAAGGATCTTTGCCTTTGTGCTTTGATTCATGTCAGTTCATTAGAGAAAATTTCCATGCAATCAGACATCAGCTATCGACAAATCTTGATTTGGATCCTCTTGAGGGCGATGAAAACTTTGTTTGGGACTTCTTATATTCAGAGTTCCAGCCCCTAAATGCCATTAATAGTCAGGTTGCACATGAAGACATAGAAGCTGGCTTATATGATCAAACGATACAAGAAGATTCCTTACCTTTATGTTTTGAATCATTTCAATTTTTGCGGGGTGAATTGCATAGTAAATATGCAAATAAAAAGCTTGTAAGAAATCAACAATCTTTTAGTTTAATGTTGAGGATAAGGTAGATGGCGAAATTTTTGAGCAGGTCGTTAATAAGAAATCTTCCCCTGAAATGATTGATGAAATAATTTGGGATACAGAACCAGATATGCAGCCACCAAACACAATTCAAGGTCAGATTACATATGAAGGTGAGGCAACCGAAATACATGATTTAATGATGCAAGAGGATTCTGTACCCTTGTGTTATGAAGCATTTCAGTTTATAAGGCAGAATCTTCATAATATCTCTAAGGAAAAGGATGAACAACCAATAGGATGTCATACAGTTTCAATAGATACATCACAACAATCTCCTCAAGTTTTTGATGATCCTTTTACTCATGTGTTAGATTCTGTTTGCTGTAAAACTTCTTCTCCATCATCCAACCATGAGACAAAAGAGAATGATGATAATCATCTGTTTCAAGGGTCACCTTCATTGTCTTGTTTAACAGATTGTTCATTTCATTTCAACAACAGAGTTTGGTTCTTCACGAAATTCAGGATCCTTTTGACTGCTTGTTGCAATCATCAGAGAAAGACAGTGCAGATGTGAGGAAAATTTTAATATCTAGCTATGAATATTACTTGGACTAGAGCAGTAACGTGTTAACGGAAATCAATGGCGATGCTTATGAAGATCCTTTTGTAGTATTCTTGAAGTCATCCAGCCAATTCATGTTTTGCAAGTTTGTCAGCAGTGAACTTGATTCCAAGTTTCCATGGGAGTTGCCTTTCGATTCTTCCCTTTTCCAGCGCATCAGAAAGCATTTGGGAAGAAATCAAACATCATCCATAATGCTTACCTGGTTTCATTGGTTGTTCCATCTCACTTGACCGGGTGGTGGAAAGAGTAATTAGGGTAGGTTTGCTGAATAAGCTCAAATATGAGCATCTTTCCAGTTTGTTAGTTAAGATTCAGTCATGTCTGGTTTTATTATGCTTTCATTTTGAGTCTTCAGTCAGAGTCCATCTGCATAATGTCAGTTTCCGTGTTTGACTCCATAGCCCAATGGACGAAGGCACTGTCTAGCTCTTCCAGAGATCTACTGTTCTTGGCACCTCCAAGGAGCTACCATCCCCCATTGAAGCCAATGTTAGTGTCAGTCTTTGCAGCCTTCCTATAGTGATCAAATATGCTCTTACAAAGTGATTTTAAGGTGTCAAGGTCAAATTTTATCATTTCAGTGAGTCTTCAAGTAAAATTTGGTCACTAGGCATTAGGTCTAGGGTTTTCTTTCACTCCTTTCAAAGTTGTCTAGATGTCAGTCTATGCCACTATTCAACTGAGTTTACCATCATTCAGAGGGTTGTCATTATCATGTCAAGTTCCACTGGGTCATTTTACACCTTGTTCATGCTTCAATTGCGCCTAGGCAAGGTTCATTTCCCTCTCCTAAGGTTTTGAAGCTAATTTCTCTTGGATGGTCAAATCATTGGAAAAAATTGTATCCTGATGTTCATACACCTTCCCCTATCCATAATGTACCTTAGTAAACACTTCCCATCACTAAAATCGCCCAAATTCCTCATTTTCGCACAAAACCTAGTTTCTTGCTACAACTTGGCAATTTTCTAGGGTAGACCTGTGTTTTGCCTTTTTTGACCCCTTTCCCTCACTCAATTTCTGAGATTCCACTTTCCCCTACTTCTTAACATCCCTCAATAATTCCCAAAATTTTCTCAAGAATTTAGAAGCTCCCTATCCCCTTCATTTCACTTCATTTCGACAAATCTCTTGTTCCCCACATCGGGGTAGGTTTCACTCAAATGATATTTCTGAGAAAGGAAAGATGAATTTGGAAAAAGTGAGAGAGCTTTTTGTCACCAATGACCAAGGAAGAAAAACCTCCACTTTTTACACAGGTGTCATGGTTTTGAAGAAATGTCAAAAATACAATTGCCTCAAAAGAATTGATGCACCTCTGGAGTGACCTTGGGAAAATAAAGTTTTCGCCTATTTTGGTTGGCCAAATGACTTTCTTGATGATCCAAATGATAACTAGATACAACTATCTTTCCAATGAGCTATCATGAGCTCAATTTGGGGCTGAAAAAGGCATTCCAAAGTTGACCGCAACAACACTCTTCCTTGAGGCAGCCTCATTTGGCACATTTTGACCAGTCTTGGGAGATTTGATTTTTTATAGGACAAATGAACTCCAAATTGAAAAATTCCAGTTGGGTTGGAAAGTAGACTCAAATACCTTTCCAACAAGCTATCCTATGCCAAATTTGGACACAAGGAAGGCCTCCAAAAGTTTTCCAAAAAAATCACAACGCATAGGAGGAGCGCGGCGCATATAACCAGAGTGCGGTGCATATAACCAGGGCGCGACGCACGCAGACAGGGGCGCAACGCATATAACCAAAGTGTGGCACATATAACCAGGGCGCGGTACACATAGAAAGGGGTGTGGCGCACAGAGATAAAGCACCCAGAACATGCCAAAACTCCCTCAAATCTTTGGTGAAGCCCCTCTAATTGCAAGGTAGGGTCTCAAACTCACTTGTGCATCAAATTTGATAAAGATATGGTGGGTTATTGTCGGTGATTGAATGAAAAAAAAAATTCATAAAGAAAAAACAAGAAGACACCAAAGAAGAACCATTTTTCTAGGGTTTTGTAACAGTGTCATTGCTGCCAAGGCTTGATTTTTCCTACCCTACCCCTGTTCCTTATTCCCCCATGTCATTTATCCTATTATCACTACCCTAACACTACCAAACTCATATTCCCTTTCCCTTCCTCCTATTGCTCAATAGAAACCCTAAACCCTACCCCATCAAAATACCCAAACTCCTCCCATATCCCTGACAAATTTCTCCCTATAAACCCTATCCCCATTTCATCACTCCCTTCCTAACAATCCCTGTTTCATTGCTCCCCTTGGTAACAAATATTTTAAAAGGCACCCAGCCTCCCATCATCATCAAAGGGGCAACCTAATCACAATCCACATTGCAGTCATGTCATCAGAACATTCGTCTAAGTATGAGAAGGAGACACAGAGTGACTCATCCTCAGAAGAGCAGGCTCCCAGGAGACACCACAAGAGTGGCAAACATGTCAGGGACGAAACCACTACCCTCACCAAGTTACAAGCATGCCCTCTTGCCATGTCATGCTTCCAGCACCTATCATGTTTTGAATTTTGTCAAAGGGTGGCAAATGTCAGAGTTCATCATGAGTTGGCCCGTTTATTTATGCTTCATCTACATGGAGGTCAATCTACACTTGGAGAAGCTGCTGGAGAAGGCAAACAGGGACAAGACCATATTGAGGAGGATGGCTTGTCATTACAGGGCACAGAACATGAGCACAAAGGCCTGAATAAGGAGCTTGAAGGCTAAATTGAGCAAAGCAACAAAAGAAGCAAAAGAGGCAAAAGAAACAAAAGAGCAAGATCGGCTTCAAATCCTGGCTGAAGCTTCCTTGGCACAACATAGAACTTCACAGAGGACCTCCAACCCAAGTTTCAAGGAATTTGGGAAATTTTTGGTCACATGACAAATTTTTGGCACAAAAACAGGTTTTTTCTCTATACGCATCGCACCACTGGCGCGATGCGTAATATTGGGAGCTCCAAATGAGAAATGGTTTGCGTTTTTGGATTCGGCATGAAAAATAAAAATTATTGGCACTGGAAGCAAGAAATTTGGAGAAGATCTTGGCCACCAAAAGGGAAAAATACACTCAAAAATGGCCTCACTGCCCCTATTTTGACACACAGGAAGAAGTCTTGGAAGAATGAATATTTGGAGGGGAAAATGAGCTCCAAATTTGAAAATTCGACTTAGGTTGGAAAGTAGACAGGACAAGCTTTCCAACAAGCACACTTGGGCACATTTTGGACTCTGGAAAGTTCCTCAAAAATGGCCTCAAAATGGCGCGACGCATACAGGAAAAGGGCGCGGTGGATATAGGAAAAAGCGCCAGAATGCCTCTATTTCGCGAAATTTCGCTTCCTGACTTTTTGTAAGTGGGCCCACTCATATGCACTTCAGTTTTTCAGCACCTAAGGAAGTTTTATAAGTATTTTCACTCCAAATGGTCAGTTATCCAAGTGGCAAAGGAAGGCAAAGGGCCACCCAAGCCATTTTTCATGTTTGTGGCATTGCACCTGTAGTTGTTGTTTGGCTCTCCACCTTCAGTTTGTAATGATTCGAGTAACACCCAAACCCTTGGGCATTCTATCTCTTCATGGCACATTCTATATATTGTATGCAAACCATTTTCAAAGGGTTGGTTGGCTTGTAACTTTTGGGAGACAGTGGGAAAGAAACTATGTTTCTGCATTGTATATTTTTACAGAGGATTAATGAAAGGCAGTGGCTCTGTTTCATGAGATTCATGTGGTTGTGAGTGTAGCAAATGTGTCTCTATGTTCATATGTATTCTTGTTATGTTTCATAGCTCATTTCATATTCATTTCCATTGAAATTTCTAATTAGCTAAAGTAGAATTCAATTTTCTTGCTCTGACCTGTGGGAAAATTTCATGTACAGTGTTCATTCTTCTGTTGAAAAGGATTCATGTTGTCCATGCCCTTTTCACCCTCTTAATCAATCTCTCCATTCTGCCATATCTTAAAACTAAATTGCTATCCTTTCCTCCTACCTTGCCTCATAAAATAATCCGTGCCTTTTGTATTAAGTTCTCTGTTCATTGAGGTCCAGTGGTCCCATAACATCCCAGAAACACAGTCATTCATAAAAATCACTTCTTATTTTCATTTTCACTTACTAGCCTAAGACACATAGTTCATTGTAAGTCATCTCAGGCCTTTTCATTCACTTATTCACTGAGTGTGACTCGGAGAGAGCCCTCTCCTATTCTGGTAGGGCTAGCTACCAGACTGAGAGTGGTTTGTGGTTACCCTGAATTTTTCCTTGCTTCAGCCTAAGGCGGATTTAGGTGCTAACACCCCCCACCCCCAAAATTGTTCTCTCATCCACTCCACTCCTGCTGCCACTTGTCATTCCCTCATTTGTCCACATCAGATAACCATTATTACTAATAAATCTTTCCCACCAATGTATAGTGCACTAACTAGATGTGCCAAAAAGGTTAATTTGTTCAAAACCATTATAAAACATCTTGTTTCCCTTCAAACTTCCCTTCTCCCATTCTCTTGCAGCAACACTAGTATCATTTAGATTGTATCAGCCAACAAACATCTACTACACCAACAATCACCAATTCTTGGCAATTCAATACACTTATCTACAAATTCATAATTCAGCATGTCGTCATCCAAAGGAAAGTCCAAATTAGTGGTAGAAAGCCCAATGTTGTCCACTATAGAGAATTTAGACTAATTTCCCTTGGTTGAAAATCAATACAAAATCTTTGAAACCTAGTGTGAGTTTGATATTTATGAACTCCACAATTGGGAAAATCAGAAGCTTTTAGATTCCAGTGATGAATTAAACATATGGGACTCCTTCCTACCCCAATTCGTCTTTCCTTAAACCCACTTTTTCCCAGAATTTTTCACCTGGTGTCATTTAAGGTATCTACCCAGTCAGAGGGTCGTAATTGCCCAAAATAATGAAGTATTGTTTACTATCACTCTTGAGTCAATATGTAAAATCCTTCAAGTTAAACCTATAGCCCCTCTACATCCTTTTTCTATATCTTCTCTCATGGAGATCTATTAGAAACTCACATTCCCTTAAAGATCTAAGATTTTTGAATCATTTTTACATGAGAATTTAGAGTTACAAAGAACCAATCCACCCTACGATTATTCAATATTTCCATAAATGTCTAGGCAAGTCATATCTATGGTTTCATGTCTATTAGGTTACCCTAGTGATCAGTGGGTTGATGAAGTAATTCTAGCATTTTTATCAGTGTTTTCATTAGGTGATAAACCATTACTCATTTTCAATTACAGTTAATTTCTGGTAGAGATAATTCTTGATCAGTTTTGAATTTTTCTACTGAAGGTGATTTTAATCATCAATTAGTCCTTGTGTATTTATTTATGTTTTCCCAAGCAGATAGATTCAAATTTCCACTACATAAATTAGATGCATAAGGGGATCCTCAATATATTATTCATTGGACTTCATTGGTAAGAAAAAACATAGAGGAGTATTCTTTCAGTGATTATGTAAATCAATTTTTACATACGACATTGTGTCCTCTTAGCAGTGATATTATACCTAAAATTTCACTTGAAATCAAAAGAATTCTTCACCTCACTAAGAAACTAAGATTGGAGACTGGTATCTCTATCAGAATTACACAGAAATCAGGACCTATGGATGTGAGCTTCCTCCCTATAGGTTTCCAAAATTTGTACCAATCATGATTTTTTCATTGGAATAGATCAGATAAATGATGAACATGGATGATCTACATTTTATATATAGCAAGCAGAAATATCAATTTAAATTAAAAGCACAGATTGGTCCTTTTATTGTTAACACCAGAGCAGTAGAAAAGGAGGAAAATATTCTATTAAAACAAATGAAGTTGAAATTTAGTTTCATTTGGTCCTATGATCCCTTGGGGATAATTTTGAAGCTAAGAGTTGAAAAGAAGACTACACGTTATGCACATACACCTAGGACAGAAATAGAACAATATGAAAATCAAGAGGAGTGGTAGGATAACGCACTGCAAGAGGCAGAATAACAAATTGATATTCAAACAACTTCACAAACTCCAGTTCCTCAGGAGAAAGAAACTAAGAGGCTAAGAGAAAGTTTGTCTCCTATAGTTTCATAAGTTCAAGAGACAAACTTCACAATTTTTAAAAGAAGAAGAATACCAATATTCATGAAGACCCATTTCAAGGAGGAAGTTCACAGGAGCAGAAAACAATGGTGTTAATATGTTTTCATACTTCTACCTTTCCAAGGATTGAAGAAATCAACACAGATTCTCCTATATAATATGTTTCTTAGGGTACAAAAATACATAACATTTTTGCTAAGTACAAAGAGATTAAAAGAAAAATGAAGCACTGAAGGCCACCACATATTCCAAATTCTAGAAACAGGCTTCTACTACCCAATATAGACTTATGTCTGCACTTGATACTGAAAAGGGACAATTTCAGCTAGCTTTCTTGGAACCCAAAGTTCTAGTCCCTAGAGGTGCAGAAGATTATAAGACATTAGTTTTTGCTTTTGACACCAAACAAATTCATGCCATTAAACAGATTGACCTGCATAAGCAGGATGGAGAAATGATATATTCTACTTTGACCAGTTCAGCTATGGTAGCCTCCAAATTACAAGCTTCACTGCATAACATTTTTTCACAATTAAAAATGGAGGTGGTGGCCTAGTCTGTGGAAACACTCTCATACTAAAGAAATTTCTCTTAAGGGTAGTCATGGTTTACGATGATTCCAACTTTTGTTGCATCCCTCTAGAAAAATCCATGAGGTTGGGGTGTAATTGGTCATGGGGCAACCTATAAGTCCCTCGTTAGTTATTACCTAATTGTGTCTATTGTGATATTGGGAGAGCTATTGGGTGTGTTGTTGTGTGCTTTTGGGCTGAGAATTGCTGCTAGCCCTCCCATGTTATGGTTGTTGACTGCTAGAGGAATAAGATAATCTAGGGGCTTTGTTGAAACTGGTTTGGACAAAATTGTGAAGCTATAGTGGGGAAATTGTGGAAGTGTTCCTATCTGCTCAGGCGTGTGTAGGTGGTTGATTCCTCTTGGGTAGTAGAGTAATCTCTAGTCATTTTGGTAAGTGGTACATGGGTGCTTCCATCCATGCCCTACCAATGTGGGCATCCCCATTGTGGAGGTGGGCATCAAGGCCACGTTGGGTGGCAAGTTAGCGACTCGAGAATGGGCAGGTGAAGTCGCCCATGCTTGTGGGAGCTCTCTAGACGGAGTGGAGGCTCCAACCTCTTTGGAAACCATTGCAGACCAACTGAGAGATGTTTAGGCCAACCAGGACATCAATAGGGAGCATCATTATGAATACCAAAACAAATTGGGGTTCTACATGAATGACATTCAATTCTACCTCAATGAGACTTTGGAGCTTCTCGAGAGAATTCATGGAACCAGAGACACCTCAACAACTGCCTGCATGATTTTGAGGCCCGATTAGAGCACATAGACTTCCATTATGATTGTATTCCGTTTATCTAACATGGTATGTCTGCAAGAAGAAGAGGATCAAAGATGACTAGAAAAATAGTGGATTATAGTTCATGAGACTCTCCTTACTAATCAAATGAACAACATAGAGATGTGTACTCTCTGGACATAACAGACACCTTGAGAAGTTTAAAGGAAGAAATTAGGAGTTGCAAGGCAGATAATGACAGAATCATTCAATCATAGGAAAGGCTTTCTAGGGAACAGGAGAAATAGGCAGAGGTCAATCCATTTATCCTTCAAAGTTTTTTAGAATTTTAGAGACAAGGACAACCACTGATCAATTATGGATAGGAGGACAAGACTAATGGGGAATATGATAGCTAGTCTCATGGTGGGCACATGTTGGACAAGGATAATACAGTAAGAGATGGTAAGTTCTTGGATACACCAGACAGAAGAGGTAGTGGCTACAGGTTCTATTCTAGTTTTGGTTCAAATATGTATCATGGTCATCATCACTATCATCCTTATAGGAGGATTGAGATGCGGTATTTTTTGGATATCCCCTACATTTGATGGAAAGTTGAAGAAACCAATGGATGCACAGGCATGATTACTTGGGATGAAGAATTTATTTGAGTTGCATGATTAGATAGAGAACATGAAGTCCAGGATAGCTATTTTCATCCTCAAAGGGAAAGAATACATCCAGTGGGAAGATGTGAAGCATGTCAGAGATATCAAGATAGAGGATTTGAGTTGGCATGAATTCAAGCGACTCTTAATGAAGAAGTATTTATAAGAGAGGTACTAGGATGGAAAGGCCAAGGAGTTCTATGAGTAGAGGATGGGATTTAGGACAAATGAAGAGTACAAAAATAAGTTCTTAGATTTGTTGAGGTATTTTTTGTATCTTAAGGATGAGAAGACAAAATTTCATAGATTTATTAGTGGAATGCCATTAACATTTAAGGATTAGATTGAGTATGATGAGCCTCAGTCATTCGAGGAAGTCATTGGAAAATTGAAGAATTATTATGAGAAATCGAAGCATAATACTGAGTCTAAGTAGGGTTGGAAATAGAATGACAAGACTAAAGGAAAGTGGTCACCGAAGTAGGGAATACCTCAAGATGCAGATGAGAAAGAGAATGTTGCTCCTTACAAGAAGTTTAATGCAATTGAGAAGGGACATGGGTCTTAGCCTAAAGAGCAGTAGAATAGAGGTAGTGGGCCTTTATAGTGTTGGATATGTGGCAAATATCATCGTAAGAAGGATTTTCCATTATATTAGGGTGGTAGGCCTCAAATCTACAATGCTCAAGAGGCACAGATAGTTGGGGATGTTGGACAGAGAATTCCTCAAATCTACAAGCAGGGGGATTACCACCCATCCATTATTAAGATGAAAATTAAGCTTTGTGATAAAGTTGTTTCTATTTTGATTGAAAGTGGATTTAATTTAGTTATGGTAATCCTAACTTGGTGGATAAGTGTGGTTGGTGCAATTGTCTACAAGTAATAAGAAAAGATTTCATCATTATGTAAGATCTTGTGCATTTTAGCTAAATGGTATGCCTACATCGACACACCTAAATGTGCTTCTGTTGGGATCATACAGTATGCTTCTGGGTATGGATTTCTTATACCTTCATAGGACTAAGGTGGATTTTTATGAGAAGGCTATTGAGTTCTTGGATGATGATGGAGAGAAAAGAATCTTGTAGGGTAAGAAAAATCCTACATCAGTGAGAGTGGTTACAATTATGCAGGAAAAGCGCAGTTGTAGGAAACAATGTGTATTGTTTGTAGTGCATGTTTCCAGTGATAAAGGTAAGGATGTTGAGGATGTGGAAGTCTTGAAGAGGTATCTAGTTCTGCGTCATTTTAGGATGTCTTTCCAGCAGATATTTCAGAGTTTCCTCCTCACAGGGAAGTGGACTTTTCTGTTAAGTTGGTACCAAGAGTAGCACCAACATCAAAAGCACCTTACAAGATAAGCACTCTAGAGCTAGTGGAATTGAAGTTTCAGTTGATGGAAATGCTTGACAAGGAATACATTAGGCCAAGTGTATCACCTTGGGGTGCACTAGTGTTGTTTTTGAAGAATAAGGATGGTACTCTTAGGTTATGCATTGGTTATAGGTAGTTGAACAAGGTGACGATCAAGAACATATATCTGTTTCCGAGGATCGATGATTTATTTGATTAGTTGAAGGAATCAATAGTGTTCTCAAAGATTTATTTGAGATTAGGATATATTTGAGATCAGGATATCATTAGGTACACATCAAAGAAGAAGACGTCTACAAGAATAATTTTTGGACCAGGTGTGGGCATTATGAGTTTGTTGTGGTTCCTTTTGGTTTGACTAATGCTCCAGCTACTTTCATGTATTTGATGAATATTTTGTTGCGTCCTTATCTAGACAAGTTTGTGATAGTATTCATTGATGATATATTGATATATTCTAAGAATGAGGAAGAGCATGTCGAACACTTAGCATCATTATTGAGATTGAGAAGAGAGCATCAATTGTATGCCAAGCTTAGCAAGTGTAGTTTCTTTCAGACAAAGGTACATTACTTGGGACATGTTGTTTCTAAGGAAGGCATAGTAGTGGATCTGGAAACGATCTAAGCTATCATGGAATGGGCAACTCCTAGGAATGTGGATGAGGTTAGATCATTCATGGGCTTAGCAGGTTATTATAGGAGGTTCATCAGAAACTTCTCACATATTACCTATCCTATTACATCTTTTCAAAGGAAAGGAAATAAATTTGAATGGACAGAGGAATATGCAGCGAGTTTTGAGTAGTTGAAGCAATTTCTTACAAATGATGAAGTTCTAAAGATTGTAAATCTAGATAAAGAGTTTTTGGTGTGTACAGATCCTTGCAAGAGAGGACTTGGTGGAGTTTTGATGCAAGAGTGACGGGTGGTATGCTACGAGTCAAGGAAACTAAATGAGAACAAGTAGAATTATGTGACGCATGATCTTGGGTTGGAAGTGATCATTCATGCATTGAATATGTCAAGGAACTATCTTCTTGGCAGAAGGTTTGTGCTGATGAGTCATCATAGTGGGTTGAGATACTTGTTTGGCCAACCTGATTTGAATTTTAGGAAAGCTAGACGGTTTTCCATGTTTAATGAGTTTGACTTTAAGATCAAGTACATCAAGGGAAAAGAGAACATGGTTACAGATGCTCTTAGCAGAAGAGTGTAGGTAAATCACATAGCAACTATAAGTTCATATGGGACATATTTATAGGATCAGATCTTATATGCAAGGTAGCAATATGACAGGTATCGAAAACTTAAGCACACGTTATAGAAGCAGGGTATAGGTAATTAGAATGTGGATTATCATCTCACAATAGTTGGTATGGTGAGATTTAGGGACAAGATCTATGTGTTGGACAATAATGAACTCAAGAATCTTATCTTGAGGGAATTTCATGTGAATCCATATTAAAGTCATATGGGATATCATAAGACTCTAACAACTATGAAGAAGTTCTACTACTGGCCATATTTGAAGAAATAGTTGGCTGAGTTCATCAAGGTTTTTGTATTTTCAATAGGTAAAAGCAAAGTGCAAGCATCCAGGGGTCCTATTATAGCTGATCCCAATTATATAATCGAAATGGGAGGTTATTTCCATGGACTTTATTATAGGTTTGTTAAGGAAATCTAGACAACATGATTCTCTTATGATTATGCATGAAAAGTTGAAAAAGGTAGCTCACTTCATCATAGTTAAGTCTACTTATTCAACTAGTGAGGTAGCTCAAGTATTCATTATGGAGATAGTGAGGTTACATGGTATTCCTAAGAATATTATATCTGACAAAGATGCCAAGTTCACTTTCAGGTTTTGGAAGGAGTTATTTGTAGGTTTAGTTATAGAGTTGGCCTTTAGTACAACTTATCATTCATAGACAGATGGATAAATAGAGAGGGTCAACAAGATTTTGGAGGACATGTTGAGAATGTATGTTATGCAATAGTAGAGGAAGTGGGAAGAGTATCTTCCACTGGTTGAGTTTTCTTACAATAATGGGTATCAGGAGTCACTAAGGATGAGTTTGTTCGAGGCACTTTATGTGCAAAGTTGTAATACTCCCATCAACAAGAGTATTCCAATGAATAGGGTACTAATAGGACCATACATGTTGGCATATATGGAATAGTAGGTTATCAAGAAGAATCTAAAGGTGGCACAAGATAGGCAGAAGAGTTATGCAGACTAACATGGGGTGTTTAAGGAGTTTCAGATTGGGGAGCATGTGTACTTGTTCATCAAGCTTAAGAGGAGCTCCTTGAGGATTGGATCATGTGCCAAGTTGGCACATCGGTATTGTGAGCCTTTTTATATCCTTGTGAGGATTGGATTGATGACCTACAGACTTGAACTACCTCCGACAGTGAAATTCCATGATGTTTTCCATGTTTCATTACTTAAGAGATATGTGAAGGATTTTGACCATGTGATTGACTGGTTTGTATTACAGGTGGAGCCAGAAGGAGAATTCCAACTAAAACCTCAGTGCATATTGTAGTGGAAATAGCCCATGCTCTAGAACTGAGTAATAAAGCAAGTTCAAGTGCAGTGGAATCACTTTGGTCACAATGAAGCTACATGGAGATGGTTGATCATATGTGGACTATGTATCCTTCATTATTTTCTAGTTGAGGCAAATGATTTTTGGTATATGTACATATTTAGGTATGGGTGTTATTATAAATATTGTAATGAGTTGTGTTATAAAACTCCAATAAGCAGTATGGTTGTATGTTGGTTTTGCTTGTTAGCAGGTTGTTTATTGTAAATACTACATCGAGCTAAGTTATAAAGCTGCATGGGCATTACATTTTGGTTTTTAGTAGCCTTGTTGGTCATAGGTGTCATAGAACACCGAAGACGATATTCCCTTAAGGGGGAGGGGTTTTTAACAGCCTCAGGTTAAAATTTCGTGTAATAAAGTTAATAAAGGCAAAAGAATAAGACCAATAATGTTATGGGACACATATTCCAAGTTGAATGTTTGGAAAAAACATCCTAGTGGGTGTCATTTTAGTTTATTATGGCTAAGGAAATTAGCAAAGGCATTGGCAAAGGCAAAGAGGCATTAAATTAGAATTTTATTTACGAAAATAAAGGAAAATAGGAGAAAAAGGAGATGAAGGATGACATATTTATATAAGATAGAATTGAAGGAAAATAGAGGAAATTGAAGAAAATAGAGGGCTCAATAATAAAAATGATTATGAGGATCAGTTCATGACTTTTGTTATTTCATTTTTGGATCTATCTCTATTCTCTCATACTATTGCACACTTAGATCATTCTTGGAGCACTCTATCATTAGAAAATTAAAGAAAAGGAAGGATAAGGAAAGCAAGGGACAAGCAAGGAAAAGTTGGATCAAGCATCTTCAATAGGAAGACTTATAGGTAACAGGTTGCATGTGTGATTCTTAACTAGTTTGTGACTGCATGGTACATGAATTTGTGTATTTGGTTCTCTTATTGTCATTGACATGGGTTTTTCTAGGTGCGATAATGGTTTTAGCCTAGCCTTACCATTTTTGGATAACCATGGTGTGATGGAGTTCTATTATTTGGTTGAGCTTTGGATTTCTAGATGGTTTTGGAACCAGGTGAGGTGGTCTTAGGAAATTTCCCAAGGGTTGGGGGCAGAGGTGGTGTAATCTCCAAGAATACCTAAATAGGTGGGTGGAGATAGGAAAATTCCTCATGGTAATGGTGAAATTATTTTGAGGAATCCAAGCTTGTTTTGGTCTTAATGATCTCTTGACCAATTTTGGTGGGAGCATGGTGGCTTGAGGGTGGAGCTAGTTTAATCTTCGGGAAGCCCTGGTTGTTTATGTTTTTGTTTGCTTATGTGGCCTCTTGACTGGTTTTGGTGAGATGACGAGAGCATGAGGGTGGAGATGGTTTAATATCTAGGAACCTCTAGTTGTTATCTCTTTAGATCCCACATTCATGTTTAGAATATGGCAGAAGGGTGATTTTCTAAAAGAAAGATTTGGTTCGGCTCAATATATGATCAAGTGGTACGTGGAAGTCCATGACTTGGTTGGCTTTTGCATATGTTAATAATAGCTCTTTTCCTATTGTTTTTTATGAGTAATTGTACTTGTTATTATGTGGCTTTGATGGTTGTTCTATCATGGTTATTATTCTGGTTATATTATGGTTATAAGCTTAGTTCCATTATAGGTGCTAGTTGTGGCTCTTGATATGTTTTGATTAGTTGATAAATGGTTAATGAATGCATGAGATAACAAATGTTATTGCAGCTATTATGAGAGGGCATTAGACATTCTTGGTGATTCTTAGATAATTTTTATACCCCTATGTTTAGATATGCATTCATGACCTGTAGATTATAGGTTCACCATATGTTTGACGAAATGACTGTCATGGTTAGGCCTTGTCAGGTCAATTCCTTGATCAATTTTTGTATGAATGTCTTTGTCCTGATGTTATTTATCATTCTGGAAAGTCTTGTTGAGTTTTGGGCAGTGGTCTGGAGGCTAGCCTAAAAAGATGGTGCAAAATATGGGACCACACCATCTGAACTAAAAGTTTTGGGCCATAACTGCACCCTGGTAGGATTAGGCATATGGTTGGAGGCATATAACCACATTTAGGCCTTTTCATGCATGCGGTTGAGGGCCTGGGTCACTAAAAAAGTAGTTTAGCTTATCATTTTGTTAGGATATTCCGACACATAGGAAATAGTTAAGTATAACTTGGTCTAGTGTAGAGTTAGGTAAAGTGTGTTTCTTTACTATGTACTTTTGTAACTTACAATCTGATGGTCACGATATGTTCTAGACATTAAGTGATCCGACGGTTCATTCTCTCCTTAGTATTACCAACACTTTATCTGTGGCTTAACACCTGATTGGTCCATGATCTCTATTTAAAGAGCATGGAGGGTCATTTGTAGGGGGACCGTTCATGCGAGAAGCTTATGTAAATTTTCTTTCTTTTATTAATAATTTGCATGAAGTGGTTGCGTTGGCTCAGAACGTGGACTGTTTCCCTCTTTAGTCTTTTTAACCATGTCAATAATACTGGTGTATTGATCTGCAGTCTGTTTGTGAGCGGTGTCATTTGGTGTTCTATCTGAGGAACTTACCTTGTAAATTCCTACATGGTATCAAAGGGAAGAAGACTAATAGACATTGCAACTTTTTTAATCGAGATGGCCACTTAGAATCCAAATGCTTTAAGAAGATGGAAGTTTTGGAAGAAGCAATGAATAAGCATAACATCCATTTGGAGCACTCTTCAAACTCAACTTCGTCTTTAGGAATAACACTTTTTGCATGTGGTTGTCAAGCATCTGGGTCTAGTTATGAACTAAATGTATCTTCTTCTTCTCATTCTCATGAGTGGCTCATTGATTCTGGAGCTTCTTATCACATGGCCAAAAACAAAGTCATGTTTTCTTCCTTAAATGATTGTAACACCAAAAATATATATGTTGGTGATGATAGATCTCTTATTGTTGTAAGGGATGGAATTGTTCGTCTAAACAATGGTAAATTTAATGATGTATTATGTGTTCCAACCTTATCCTGTAACCTTCTCTCTATATATCAAATAAATCATTCAGGTGAAGGTAAAACCATTGAATTTTCACTCATGATGTTGTAATTAAGGACCTAAGAGATCCTAGAAAGATTTTAGCTACTAGCATTTTTGGTGATTCTACAAGGTTGTATAATTTTAACAACTTTGGGTCATCAACTCTTCCCTTGGTATTTGTTGCTTATAATGATGAAGTGAGCAAACTTTGGCATGAGCAATTTGGTCACTTAAACTATCGCTCCCTTCAAAATCTATGTAAATAAAATATGGTGACAGGTCTTGCTATGGTATTTGGCAAAGATGGTGTTTGTTCCGGATTTGTACTCAAAAAACATCATCGGGATAGTTTTGAAAAATGTGCCTGTTGGCATGCCTCAGCCCCTTTACAGCTTGTGCATAGTGATTTATGTGGTCCACTTCCAGTTGTTTCATTCTCTGGCTACAAGTATTTCTTAACTTTAATTGATTATTTCTCCATATGCACTTGGATATAATTCTTAAAACTCAAGAGTGAAGTATTTAACATGTTCTTGGCCTTTAAGGCCTTTGTTGAGAAACAATCTGGACAACAAATTCTTAAGCTAAGATCTGATAATGGCGGAGAATATGTTAACAACAAATTCATCAACTTTTGCACTAAGCATGGAATTCAAATGCAACATATTGTTCCATATACTCCACAACAAAATGGTGTAGGCTGAAAGGAAGAATCACACCTTAAAGGAAATGACTAATTGTATGCTTCAATCTAAAGGACTTAGTCTTCGTTTTTGGGTAGAAGCAATTAACTGTGCAAATTACATAGTAAATGACACTCCTACTAAGGTTTTAAAGAATATCACTCCAGAAGAAGCATGGAGCTCAATTAAACCAGATGTAAGTCACTTTCATGTTTTTGGAAATGAAGCATGGGCCCATATTCCATATGAGAAACATAAAGCTTTAGAACCTAAGAGTGAAAAATGTATTTTTGTTGGATATTCTGAAGATGTCAAGGATATATACTTATTCCACTTAAGTCCAAAAATGTTATCATTAGAAGAGATGTAAAGTTTGCTGAAAATATATCGGCCTACGAGCCTAGTTCGGCGGATGTGCCACCTCTCTCTATCCCTTCTACTCTGAAAATATTTCTTCTTCAGATGATGAAAGCGAGGATGACAATCCTCCCCACCTTCTTAGGATCCTCCTTCAGCTCCTCAACTTCCAAAATGGGTTCATGCTTCTCGAGATGCAGCAGGTTCTCTTGCAAGTGATCCTATAGATCAACGACGTACATGTTCTCAGTTCGATAGAGCCTCTTCTTTACTAGCTCAAGCTTCAACGAATTATGATCCTGACACCTTTGCAGAAGCTTCAAGCCATCCACATTGGGATGCAACTATGAATGAATAATATCATTCATTATTGTCAAATGGTACGTGGGATCTTGTTCCTCTTCCAAAGGGACGAAAACTTGTTATATGCAAATGGGTTTACAGAACCAAGTTTGGACCAGATGGAAAAGTTGATAAATGTAAAGCTCATCTTTTTTCTAAGGGTTTTTCACAAGTTTAAGGCATTTAATATACTGAAACCTTCTCCCCTGTTGCAAAAATGAACTCTATCCACCTTGTCTTTCCCTTGCTACCTCTTTCAAATGGGAAGTCCATCAGATGGATGTTAAATCTGCTTTCTTGCATGGGGACTTGCATGAAGAAATCTATATGGAACATAGACTCTAGCCTTATATGTCGTCTTAAGAAATCCCTTTATGGTCTCAAGCAAGCCCCTCAGGCTTGATATGCTAAAATGGATAGCTTTCGTTTAGATACTGGGTTTTCTAGGTGCCATTCTGACAATACTGTTTATACCAAGAAAGTGGGTAAGTATCTTATCATTCTTGTTCTTTATGTTGATGATCTTATACTTACTGGTAGTGATCCCAACCTTATAAACCATGTAAAGTCCATCCTTAAAAAGTAGTTTGAAATGATAGACTTAGGACACTTGCATTATGTTCTTGCTCTTCAAGTCTTCCAATCCAAGGAAGTTATTTCCCTTTCCTAGTCCAAGTATGCTTGTGATCTTCTACGCCACTTTCATATGGAAGACTATAAGCCAACCCCTTCTCCCTTTCAGTCTAGAGTCAAACTTTCAGTCACTTGTACTTCCCCTGAAGCTGATGCTATCTTATACTGTCAACTTGTAGGAAAACTTTTGTATCTAACCGATACCACCCTAACCTTTCCTTTGTTGTTGGCCTTATTGCTCGGTTTATGCAAAACCCACATGAAATTCATTGGAAAGTAGCTAAAAGAATACTTCGTTATGTTCAAGGTACAATTCAGTTTGGGATTCATTACAATGCAGAAGCATCTCCTATATTGGTTGGTTTCACTAGTTCCGATTGGGTTGGTGACCCTGATGATCAGAAGTCTACTGCAAGTTATGTGTTCACTCTTGGTTCTGGACCTATTACATGGGCTTGTAAGAAACAAAGTGCCATTTGTCTTTCTTCAGTAGAAGTAGAGTATCGTGGCACCATAGAAGCTAGTAAGGAAGCCTTGTGGCTTCGAAAGATCCTGTCAGAGTTTGGCTTTCAGTAGCAACATTCGACTACACTTTAGTGTGATAATCAAAGTGCCATTCAACTATGCAAATATCTAGTCCAACATAAGTGCAACAAACGCATTGAACTACACATGAACTTCATCAAAAAGCTCATTCATGACCATGTTCTTGAAGTGTAATATTTTTCAACCGATGATCAAGTTGCAGACATCTTTACAAAGGCTCTCACATAGGCGAAGTTTACTAAAATTCGATTTATGGTTGGAGTTTAGGAAGTTGTCACTAAGGGAGGATAGGCTCTAATGCCTCCTTCCTTCTCCTATTGTGTCATATTTGTACATCCTTCAATCCTATCCCAAGTTGTTCTTAAGGGGGGATGTTAGGATATTCCGACATATAGGAAATAGTTAAGTATAACTTGGTCTAGTGTAGAGTTAGGTAAAGTGTGTTTCTTTACTATGTACTTTTGTAACTTACAATCCAACGATCACGATATGTTCTAGATATTAAGTGATCCGATGGTTCATTCTCTCCTCGTATTACCGACGCTTGATCTGTGTCTTAACACTTGATTGGTCCATGATCTCTATTTAAAGAGCATGGAGGGTCATTTGTAGGGTGAACGTTCATGAGAGAAGCTTATGTAAATTTTCTTTCTTCTATTAATAAATTGCCTGAAGTGGCTGCGTTGGCTCAAACCATGGATTGTTTCCCTCTTTGAGGGTTTTAACCACGTCAAGAATACTGGTGTATTGATCTGTGATCTGTTTGTGAGTGGTGTCCTTTGGTGTTCTATCTAAGGAACTTACCCTGTAAATTCCTACACATTTGGGTACTTAGAGTGGTTGTTTAGCTCTTGGGTTTCCTGTAGCTCTTAAGGAAGGTTAGTAAAGTTCTATTTTATTGAATCCACTTCCTTAACTATACTTAGGAGGTTGGGTCATGTCATAGTAGCCTTCAGCTCATGTTTACCTCGACATGCTAGTGAAATTAGGTAAATGTGGGAGGAGGCATTACAACATTTTGCATCAGACTTTAGTCTATATATGTTTTCTGACTTCCCCCTTTTATATATCTTCATTAAAATCTAAAAATCCACATAAGGTTATCTGTATTTGAGCATATTTTTCTATTTTAGGGAATTAATTTTCACAATTCTGACTTTATTGTTGGCACCAAAATAGCGAAATCAAACAAGCTCAACTCACTCAAGGGTGAAAGGAAAGTGATGACAACTCCATTTCCTAGTTGATATTAGGCCCCAACAAAATACACGTACCATATTTGGTCATTAATCTCCTATTCAATGAGCCAAGGTGCTAAGGAATGAGAAAGGATTGCATAGTTCCATATCTTATCATCTACAATACATAAAAAAAATATTTTTGGGATCATTATGGTTTGTGACATGGTACTTTCTAAGTGTTTCCCTATAAAATGTGACAAACTTGCCGTCATAAGAGGGGGAATATGACGAAAGATAAACCCATTTGCAAATTTTCGCCTGGATCATGAGAAAACTTACTAGAAAACAACATGCCCTAGGAATATAGCAAATCAATAACCACGATATCCATTAAAAGTGTAATATCCAAATCAACGACTAAATGCACTTGCAAATTATTCATCACACCAAAAAGATTCACTTCTCTAGCATCCATAACTCACACATTTCTACAAGGTATAGTGGTTTTTAAGCCCTAATTGTTGCATGACACAAAGAGGCATAACATTGGTAGAAGACACAATATCTAACATCAAATTGTGAATATTAAAATTATTAGCATCCAAAGAAATGAAGAACAGTTCGTACTTACCCATTTGAACCTCCTCTGTCTGTTTTTTGCAATACTATTGGTTGATATTAGGAAGGATAATATTTAGTAAATCCCATAACCTTCTGTGTCTTCTTCTGAAGTGATGGAGTCTTCATTAATTCTTGTAACAGGGAAGTTATGTGGGATTTAGTTAAGTACATATCCAAATCAATGTTAATTTTGAACCTTCTTTAGTTGATATATTAGAATTCAAATCTCTATCTTGAACCCCTGTTGATTGGCCCTTTATTTTAAGAATATTCTTAAGTTAGATTTTCTCTTGAGGTCCTTGAGGTTGAATTTGTTGTTTCCCCTTTCTTTGATAAGTTGTCCATTTGTTATCTCTAATCTTCCTCATTTCTTCTTGAGAAGGTCTAGGGGCTAAGACTCTCTCAATGGCTTCTTGGTCAACCATTTGATCATTGGAAAACATATAGTAATTGTTGACCATGTTTAGGATTTCTTCCACATAGTTGTTGAGGTGATTTGGGTCATCCTTATTAATTTCAATTGATAATTCAATTATCTCTTTGGCCCTATAAGCAAGTGTCTTGGTAGTGTGGTAGATTGCAAAGTTGACACCAAGGGAGATCTTCCTAATCCACCCTATTATTTCCAGTAAGAGGATTTGGGAGTCTTTGAATTCTTTTAATGTCTTTAATTATCCCAATTGGAATTTCCCCTAGGTTTAAACCTACTTTTCCTCTCTAGTAGGAGTATCTTATTTTGCATGGCCTGGTTTTATGTTGGAGTACTTCATTATATTTTGAAATTTTTTCTCCCATTCTCTTCATTTCATTGGCCAAGTACTACAAAATGGTTATGGATGACTTTTTAGTATTTATGGTATTCTTTTCCATTTTGGATTTAGATGAATAGGCTCTAGAAGCATTAGAGGTCTATTTAGAGGAAATAAAATTTTATTCAATTTTAGTTACATGTTCCTTTGCTAACTCTAAAGTAGTAGGGTACTTATCTCTTAGTTATAATAAGCCAAACTTCCATTCGAATGCATTTTTATAATGTAATAAGATAACCACATAGTTTGGTTTCAAGTTAGGAGGAAAATCCCTTATCAACTTATGAAACTTTTCATAGAAATCCTTAACTATGTCACTATCCTTCTTCATCTCATGAAGTTGTGTGAACATTAATCTTGCATCTTTCCTAATAGACCACCTTTTTGTAAAATCATTATGAAAATCATTCCAGTCTGTGATGCCATAGTCTAGTAAGCCATTAAACGATGTTTTATAATTTTCTTCTAGAGACAATGCAAATAATTTCATGACTACATCTTTATCTTCATTAGGAATCCCATGCCTACCAATAGCCTAATAAAAATGTAGTGATGTGTTTCTCAGTTGAAATTGCATTGTTACTTTAGAATTTAGGCAACCGTTTTTCATAATTTTCAAGCATGGAATGAGGGAACTCCTTTATCCCAATCATATTGAGTGATTTGTAAACATTTATAACCCAATATTTATCACCCATGATGGTTGTTCTTGTTTGAGTTGCAAAAGGGATTGGATCCAGAGTAATGGCACTATAGCAAGCTTGAGAAACCTCTTCCCATCTCTTTAAAACCTCTTTAGGATCTGAAAGGCTCCTGTAAAGGGTCATATTAGAACTTATTGTTGAATACCCTCTACTAGACTATTCCTACTATGGAGTAGCTAGCTAAGTTAGTAAAGCCTCCAAATATTTCTCACCAAATTAAATTGAATCCAAACTTTGAATACATGGAATGGACTTTATCCATGGAAAAAATGCAAAAATATTATCTCTTACACTCTCCCTAGAGGAAAATCCCTAACCTCGGATATGGGAAAACATAAGTATACTACTAGGTAAGCCACTCATTGTTACTAGGCAACCTCGATTCTTGCTTAAAGTCTCAGGAAAGGTCCTAAACCTAAAAATGGAATCATTATATGCATATTCTTTGTTTTCTACATGTTTAGACAGTTTATTCTCTTAGAATGAGTAGTCAATGCATGCTTTCAATCATATCAAAAAACATGTGGGGATGATGGCCTCGTCCACTTTCTGGCCCCAACTCTACATTTCCCTTGTCACCGCTTGCTATCTATATGTATTTTTGAAAGCTACTTTCTAAATGTTGTAAATATGTTCTTTCTTAGTGTGCGATGGTTTCAACAACACCAATTAATCTTCTCCCAAATTATCCCTGTCATTATACTGTTGGACAAAAATAGGTATCTAATTTGTAAGAAATGAAAACAAAGTAACCTCTAAGTGATTACTCGACCGTTTCCTAGATAAATTAGAAACTGATCAATTAAATCAACTAGTGGAACAATAGGGTTCCTTGATAAATTCACTGCATTATGAAGCTCTTCATCAGGATGTTCAACATCTTCACAAAACATTTTGATTATTGTTTCAAATAGTCCTCATCACTCCATTGAATTACATTGACTACCCATACAAGTGGAAAAAACATTAACAATAACAATAATAGGTTGAAAATATTTAGCACATCACTGTCATTTGGCATTAGCATCATGAGATTTGGTCTTTTAATATTTATATTGTCTCTCCTCTTTTTCAATTATATCATCTAGAATGATATGACAAATAGAGAAAAATCCCCCTGTAAATTATTTGAGTCCTATGTAAGAATAGTGGAACCCTCCGTCAATCAAATGCAGACTAAACTGTGCACATTAGCCCATAAACACAGTTTAGTTACTTTCTTCCATTCTTATAGTAATCGTTTCCCTAATCGTAAATGGAGATACGTAATGAATTTTCTACTTTTTAAAGAGGCTAAGTAGTTTAATATGTGACAGAGGAGTTGTCCACAACACCTTATTGACACTTACTTGTAGGTAAGCTTAGCTGGCAGAAGTTTCCATCAGAAAGTATCTTGTTTGGTTGAGGGATTTGGCTTCATGTTTTTGGTTTTGCGCTCTTGTGTAGGTGTTACTTTTCATGTGAATTCATTCTAGGTCAAGTGCTTCTTGCTAAATTAATTGGTAAGGTGCGTCAAATTTGGCCCCATTTGTACTAGTGGAAAAGTCATTCCTCTTTTTATAAAGGTTGTCTCATAAATCAATAAAATGGCTTTTTGAGTCATAGACTTTGGAGAGCTAGCCTTGGCTTCTTCAACTTGGCATAAGAGATAAAAATATTCTTTGGAGAAGCAAGAAGTGACTTAATGTTCCACTACTAGAACTAGTGCCTCACTATTATAACTATGTACTTGGATCTTTCACCTAATATTGAAGCTCATTGAGCCAACATACTTTCATGCATGTATCATGGACGGTTTGAGACTATTCTTTGGATGTTTGTGGTATATGTTATATTCATATATACTAAGTAAATTAAGCTACATTGGATTTGGTACTTATCTTGTTGAATGCGTGTTGTATTTGCTTTAATAATCATTATGTCTATGTGAACTAGTTTGCTAGATAACTAATGAATATTTTCATGCTCTTGTGTGCCTCTCTTAGGCTAGTACTATTACTTCCTTCTAGAGACTCACTCTATTCTCCTGCTTGTGAAGGTTTCCTTTTACACATTACTATTAGTGTATCACAATGTCAACTTTCTTGTTGATTTCAAAGGATATGTAATAGTCTATTATGTTATCCATTGAAACCAAGGGAAACCTTAAGTTATGGTGTCCAGGTTGATACACCAGATGGGGTTCCTAATATAAACGGTGTGAGGTCTAATTGGGACTTCACATCGAGGAGCCCCCTATATGTTGTTTGTATCCAACACCATCAACACCTGCATATAATCCTATTGGGGATAATCCTAGGAAAATCATGAGGGAGAGATATACAACAAAAAAATTGGACATATGAGAATTCCTCGATATACCAATCACTAATTCCCTTCAAACCTTGAAAAAATTCATCGATTGTTCTAGGAGGTGAGCAACCAAGGAAGATATAATATAGAGGAATCATGAAAAAATTATATATTTTGTAACAAAGTTGTTTGCTTTCTCTTCTCATAGTTGGGAATGAAACATATGTATGGTGTGGGGAGAGTAACAATCCATTTCCAAACCATTTGAGGAGGAGGTGTATGGAAGCATATGACATCCATAATGTAGGCATACATGTAAACAGGAGGGGTGGTACCCATATGTTCTCTGTGTGAGATAGGAATCAATTCTCTTAGGTTGTCTGAGAGAATGGTTTCCAAATAGAAAACATAACCACTAAGGGCTTGATGGTTAAGAAGGGCCCAATCTAACTTGAAGTGTTTGGGACATTTTTTCCCAAACAATTTGTGCATCTTTATGGCAATATATTGGGGGCCAGGATTACAAGAAGCAGTTACATACATTTTTGAGCTCTCTTCTCTAAATTTATTTTCATCATACCACCATTCCTTAATAATATTGGGCATAGTTTGGTGTCATATTTCACATTCTTCTTCATGAAAATTCTATAGAAAAGAAAAATTGTAAACAATTTACGATTTAAGGAGTTTATGATTATTCTGGAGTTATTCTAGCTTGAAAGAGTTTATGATGGCTCGTTGGTTATTGAAGATGACTCTCTTATTTAAGTTAATATGGATGAGAGCCCAATGAACCAAATTTGTATAAGGTTCCATCTTGGTTTGAGCTGATTTTTTATGCAGCTGAGACTTTGTGATATCCCTGGAAATTTTATCAAGTATATAGTCATCCTCCTTTGGTTCAAACTCCTCGATGATTTCTGCCACAAAGAGCTGACATTTATCATTCCATCTCAATTTATGGAGCTTTCAGTAGGAGAATGGATTTGAATTGGGATTCTTGGCATCTACCACCTTGTTTAACTAGATTTTCTTAAGTTTCTACACTTTTTTGCCCATAATTGAACCTATGATTGCTATAAGTATAAATAATGAGTGCCTATAGCAGAAAAAATCAGAGTATTAAGAATAATCGTGAAGGACTATGACAACAATCTTAGATTATTGGACAAGCTTTGTGTAAAACAAGAGAAATAAACGCTCATAAATGAAAACATCTCTTAAGGTTCTATTGTGGCCACAACACTCCCCATAATTTTTCAAAAATTTATGGGTCCCTCCATATGAATTTTGTTGATAGCATACCTTGAATTGATTTGATTACTTTATTTTGCAAGATTTTCATTTTGCTAGGATTTTTATTTTCATTACTCCATTGTGTGTGTTTTATTGCCAACTTTCCAATTGTTCAAGTTTCACGTCATTTTGAAAATAGTTTTCGTCAAAGTTTGGTTAAATTTCACCAGTTGGGATTATCATATGTAAACACGTATTTTACTTTTATTTTATAAATTGTATAAATTAAATTGGTTTAAAATATGTAAATAAAATTATCTAATAAAATCATTTAATTAATTTATATTAATTATATTTTAATAAATTTGTATTAATTATATTTCAATTAATTTTTATTAATTATTTTTGAATTAAGTTGTGTTAATTAATTTGTTAAATATCATTTTTAATAATTTAATTATTTTTTATTCATTAAATTAATTATTAATTAAATTATTTATTATGTTGTAAGGCATTTCCATTGAAACCAACTCCCTCTGTGCACACTTGTCATCACACTGTGTCATTTGATCCATCATTAGACGATTGGATTGTGCTAGTCCATTGCTTTAAAGCATCGACATAGAAGGTTTTATGTTTTCCCTTTGTGCAGATGTCGTTGTTGTATATGATTCTTGTTATGTGTTTCTTTGGCGAGGGTTTTCCCACATCCTTATGGAAACTATCTTATGCTCATTCACACTGTCTTTATTTCCACTAGCCAGCCAACCAGTGCGCGCTTGATCAGAGAAGCGGGACTGACATGGCTTGCCCTGCCATTCTCAGATGAAAATACAAGGAAAAAAACTTGATCAAGATTTTCAGGCTGATAGCATTCCATGCCTTGTTGTTCTGGAGAAAAGGGGCAGAGTTATAATCCTCTCATCTTGGTAGTCAAGTTTTATTTTTATTGTCACGACTATCAATGTGGGAGGTGTTTAATGATTTGTATTACAGACGATGATTTTTCCCTTCATGTTTGAATGTACAATTTTTTTTACTTGAGTTTTGGTTTACTCTATTACCAATCTAATGTGCTTACTTCCCCAACCAATCTCTGGTCAAGTAGACCGGTTAGTAAAGAGGACATCGAGGCTCTTTTCTCACTTAATCCCTTTCAAGTAGGGTTCAAGAGTTTGTGCTCCAAAGATGACTCACCCTTCGAAATAGGTACCAAATTATTTGACAATTGTATGCATTTTATTTTCTACTCTATTATGCTAATTTAGGTTTAAGGTTATTGATTATTTAGCTTGTTTTGTTGTTGCAAATGATGTAATTCGACGTTTTATCACTCCAGCTACTTCTGAGGTAATCTCTCTTATAAACCTCTGTCCAAATAAGTTTTGCATTCAACATTTAAGTTCCAACACATTATGCATCTATGGATTTCCATTGGTTTCTTCTGTGACCAGGTATTGTTGCTTCCACTTGAGATGCCTCTTAGCCTATGAATTTGAAAATTTTTCATAGCATAATGTCTATACATAATTTCCCCTTTACAAGGATCTTTCTGATGGGGAGTCTCTAGACCTGGGTATGAAAATATGAAATTGGGTGGATGCCTAAAGATGTTTCATTGGATCAAGCTTCGAGATCGGGCTCCCATAAGAAGCGCCATCTCAATAGTAGGTATTAAAGAGCTATTACAATGATTGAATCTCTAGATTAGATTTGAAAAGGATGTATTAGTGAACTCAGAACTAGAGAGATTGGTAACCACAGAAAAGGTATTTACAAATACCCCAGTTTCCCAAATAGAAGTTTTCATGAATTTAGCCTACATCAAAATGTCTTTGGTTTGCCCCTTTCTATAATTAGGTATTGTTTTTTATGAAACTAAGAATTCTAATAGATATAACATAACGAGGACTGGTTGTTGGGATTTTGGGTCACTGGGCCTTTATAAAACCAAGGCACCATTTTGATTAATCTCCCATAATTTTTACTCTTGGCTTCTGAGAAATGAGATTTTACTATAGAAGCCTAACTGGGTTTGGTGTAGCCCAAAGATATTAGAGGTCTAATAAGATTCTCTTGTAGAAGACCAAGTGGTTATGTCTTAGCCCAAAGATATCATAGGCTCAGGAGTTGAGTCTGAGAGTAGAAGAATGGGACTTTGTTATAGAAGCCCAAGTGGGTATATGTTTTAGCCCAAAGATGTCATAGGCCTAAGACTTGGGACTGATAATAGAGTGCGCTTAGCATATAGAATTTAACCAATAGTACTTTAGACTAACAAAACATGGAGGAATTGGATACTCCCACATGCCATTCTACATATAATTAAACATAAAGCCAAAGAGACCCTTTTAATACTCAAACCCTAGCAATTTATGTTAACAAGTTAGAAAGGGAGGACAGAAATATGTCATCTCACAAGTTTAGGGCTCAATTATATCTCCATACTCATTAGGTACTCACATTCTCTCCGTGGGAAAGTTTTGTACCAGCCTCACAAATTTTTTATCATCATAGCGCAGACATTAGGATTTAGTTTTGTACCAGCCTCAAAAATTTTTTATCATCACAACGCAGCCATTAGGATTTTGTTTATGATTGAGAATGCTTTAGGCCTATAATTTGCCTCACGAACACAATTTGGAATGGGAAAAGAGAACTAGGTTTTTGCACTAAGAGAAGCAAGGCGCTCTATAATCCTAGAGGGGGGAGATATTCATTACTTCATATGTGTGTAATGCCTAAACAAAGGCCAACATGAAATACAATTGGCTTTCTGAGTGGTGTATTTCCTACAATTGGTGGAGTTTTGTCACAATTGGAAGTCCCAATGAGTGCTTTCTCTTGGTTTTAATGGACTTAATAAGAAAGGTTGACTTATTCAAAACAGAGGAGTTGAACCTCTATGATAACTAGTCGAATTTTGGTGATATATAATATATACAAGCATAGATCCAACTTAGCTTAGTGTGTTAGCTAGATCAGTTTGAACCAACTAGTTTCAACACCAAGATCTCTTAGAGGTCATGGGTACAAGTCCAATGGAGTCCTTCTAGGTTAGGAGTACCTGTTGTAAACCAGCAGAATTTACCCCAGGTGCCACTCCCGCAATGTAAGGAGGTGCCTTGAAAGTTTCCTCAAGGAAGTTTTCCATGGAAGAGAAATAAGAAAAGCATAGATTTGTCTTAAAAATGTATCTGTTAAGATTCAAGAGGTTTACACATGGTTCTTTTCAATATCTCTCGGTGCTTAACAGATCCAAGTTAAGATGTAACTATGCCAGTGTAAAGATTTTAGTGGGTTGTGAAATTCCTACAACTAATCGAGTTTTGTCACAAATTGAAATACCATAAAGTGCTTTCATTCCTAGTCTGAGTACTTAAAGAGAAAGGGACTTAGTGAGGAGGGATGAGTTATTAAAAACCAGGAAACTAAACATCGGTGATCATGGTAGGCTAACAATAGGGAAATTGAATTTCAATAATATAGGTGAGTTCAAGATTTCTGTGGTTCCCTTATTGACAATCCTGCTTTTGTGGGTTTTGTAGTATTTTTTTGATCCCGTGTCAGACCATAGATTTTGATATAAGAAAGACGTGTTTAAGTTTATGGAAAATAGATATATCAGAGGGCTTAGTTCAAAGTGGAAGAATGAAGACCCTAATGGTAAAACTTTAACAGAGAACAAAAGCAGTGTAAGTTTCAAATCATCAATTATGGGTAGATTTTTTTTGCCTTCCAGTTATTCCATATGATAATTCACATTTTTTTGGCCCAATCTTATTGCCTTGGCATTTCAACCTAGGCATGAAGATGTCGGAAATGAAAAGACACCCGTTTCAACATCAACCTCACAAAACTTCAGTGAACTGCAGAATACAGCAGGAGTGCATGCTAGTAAGAGACCTACTAAGGTTAGATGGCTTCTAAGTAGTTCAAAAGGATCATGGGTACCTTTTATAGATGAAGAGGAGATGAATGGATCAAACCTGAAGGAAGGGGAGATGATTTTTGACCTTTATAGAAATGCAAACTCATGTGAAGAGTAATTTCATCTCAAAATTCTTTATCTGCCATTTTCTTTCTCACATAGCTTTGCAGACTACTTATTGATGTACATGTCATTTGTCGCAGCCATCTGTTGCACCCCTTTTAATAGTTAAAGCTTCTTGTATTGATATCCTTAAATATTTTTAGGGAGTAATTTTACTAGAAGCAACATCGTTGTCGTTCTTCTATTTCTTATGTATTGTTTAATTTTTTTATATATTTTTTTAAGGGTTCATATTACCATATAAAAGGTTTATCCTCTTGGATCTATATGGAAACCCATTTAATTCCTAGTTTTTTTTTTTGCCGAACTGTTAAGAGAGCTTGAAGAATTTTGTTGATTGGCACTGTCCAATATTATACCCTAAAAGATTCAAACTAAATTTTCTGATCAGATTCTTCAAATTTGATCTTCCGTTTTATGTTGTATTTCTTGGTTCTTCTATACACATGCATCACTAAAAATAATTGGATATTTTGGTTCTCTGCATTAGCTAAGATGTAAAATTATTTTTACTTCTTACTGTTAAATTCTTTGACCTTGTCTACATCACATGAGCAGGAGATAACTATGCTTGAAGTCTAATTGTTCATTTTGTCATGATGCAATATTTATGGGGCATCATTAGCTTTTAATGTTGTGTTCCAAGTGTGAGATTTTGACAATATGGATAATTCTCAATGATTGCAATACTTAAGATAAATTCATTTCCCTTTTGTTGGAAAATCAAACTTGGGGAGCAAGAATTTGAGAAGTGGAAAAAAAGGAAGAGATCAAATATTATTTTCTTTGATGAAACATCTAAAGGAAATCCAGGATTAGATGGAGAAGGAGGGGATTGTATTCTCCAAATATCACATCTGCAATGGCATCTCCTCCAGCTTATCTTGATAGCCCACCCAAAGAATAATTGAAATCTTTTTAGTATTATTAGCAAATTAAATATTAAAAGGACCCCTGACATAATCACAAGAATTATATGTCCCTTGGATGCATTTGAAAATTAGGTTACCAGTTATTGTTGTGTCCCAGGTAACAAAAAACTTGTTTGGTCTAAAGACTTTGCCTCTAGTGACAAGTCTCCACCTACAATTAACATTATTGCATCAGAACCGCTTGCTATCTGGACCACCCCAATATTTTTCTTCTTGCATTTTTATAGATCTGACTTATGTAGCTTATCACAATCAAGAATGGGGTGTGGTTGTTCATGATGAAAAGTATGTGGAAATTCCTCATGGCTTTGTTATCATCGGCTTTCTAATTCTTCTAATTCATAATTGTTGTGAGATTGGTGTTGAATAACCATGGTGGTAGGTTTGAGCTCTTAGCTTAGCAAGTTCAAAATTAGAAATCTTGGAACTAATTACTTTCAACTCCATTGTTTTGAATGTTTTTGAGATTTTATCTCTAATGGGTGCACAGGTGGGAATCGATTGGCCAACAATTTTGAGAAAGTTTGAAGCCTTTAGGTATTATTTTCTTCTCACCCCTGTTTTTTTCTTTTGAAATATTCATTTCGGCTTCTTTATGTTGTTCTTCTTCATCTTAGTTTGAACAAATTTTGCAAAGATGAATTCGTTGTGTTTGATCCCACCATTTTGGAAACCTTCAATGAGAGGAAAATTCCATCAATCAGTGCAAACCATGATATCAATGATGTAGCCAAAATCAGAGAGATAGTTGATAATGTCAAACACATTGTTGAGGTAACTCTTACCTCTAATTGAAGATTGTTTCTTGCTTTTCAAAATAGAGAAGTCGATATTGTATGGCTATTAGGGTATTGCAATTAGTAATGTATGTCCATATTATAAACCTTTGAAATATATGATGGTTTCTTACATATTCTGGGGACTCTCATTAGACATCCTCTTTGCATTGCATGCCTTATTTTCCTATAAACTTCCATCTGGATTAGCCTACCATGTTTTTTTATATATTTTTCGGTACTACCATTTAGATATCCCCTTTATGTTGTTTATCCTTTTTCCATATAAAATTTGATATTTCTCTCCCTCCTTAAATAATTTCCATTCAAAATCCTATTTTCTTCTTCTTCTTGATTTTGTTTTGTTTCTTAAACAATCTTTCTTAAGGTTCAAATTTTTCTGAGGTCTGTAGTTTGATATGTTTTCTTTTGGCTCTATTCAAATTGAACAAGAATTCAGATCATTTGACATAAACAGATGTGGCTTCGTGAATTTCAATTCCATTGTGAACAAACAAAAGTATGCAAGGACCATTCCTATGAATTCATCCAAAGCAAAACTATTAGAAAGGATCTAGTGAAGTGAAATTTCTGCTAAATTGGCCCGACAATCATGTACTCCTTCATGCAAGTTGTAGGCTTGACTAATGATCATCTTGTGAATTTCTTCATAAATGAAGAATGCCTTAGACTATCCTAGCAAGAGAGTTGCAACTAGAGTGAATTCCGGTAACCAATGTTACAAATTTAGCTAATTGTAATGTTTTTAACTAGTCTATTGAGATTCTTATGACAAAGGTGGCTTCTCTTAGTGAAGATCCATATCCATATTTGAATGAATGTGAGAATTCTACTGACATAGTGATAGAAGTAGTAATTGGTGTGCATTCTTGGTTTGACTTCTCTATATATTAAGTGTTGTACTCTAGGTGTTGTCCTCTATACAAAAGTAAAAACGAATATCCATAGCTCTGAAGAAATGCAAATAGTTCCAGTTGTGTTTCTATTTGTTATTTTAATATTATTACAGCTTGACATTCTCTTTATAATAGATACCACCATATGTTGGAAGAGGATCTGAATTTTCTCCCATGTGTTGTAATGGTGGTGATGTAGTAGTTCTCTTTAACTTGACCACTAAGGAAATGACCTTGTACTTTGTACTTCTTGATGACATAATTTATTAATGTTATTTCTAATGTTTTTTACCATAATGAATATGGCCTTATTTCCATTTCATGTGTCTTATGTTCTATAATTCCTTTGTTTTCCCTTTAAAGGTTTTGTTAAGATCTTTATCACTGTTTTTAAATTATTTTTTAGCTCACAAATATCTAAACGATTTGTCTAGAAATAAAATTTTAAGGGATATATTATTTTATATTCTTATGCCACTTGTGAGGTGGATTATTGTGCTCCTTGCCAAGATAACAGTATAATGGGGCATCATCCTTTGCATAATTTCTTAGAACTTTCAACCATTAAGAATTAGCTAAAGGAAAAAAGGAAATAAACTCTCTTTGACATATCTAATTGGTCCTAGACTTCGAGATACTGGTTGGGTTTGAAATTTGATGAGCCTCCACCTTCCTTGTGTCTCTCCACTCTTCTCTCACTTTTCTTCTCAACAGTTTTATGCCTCAAAACATCAGGATGCCAAATCAACGTGGATGGAATCCTTTAGGATTTCCTATCAAATATTGTTGTAATCACCAACTGCACAATCTGGTGATTACAACAATCTAGAAAGTATGGCCTCCTGATGGTTTGTTGGCTACTTATGCATAAAAGCATATTGACAGCTAGTAAGAGGTATCAAATGCCCAAGTTGGTGTTTCTTTTGTAAAAAAGAAGATGATTATCATAGATGCCTATTTCTAGAATGTTCTTTTATAGCACACGTTTAGTGAAAACATATTTTTTGGCCTTATCCCATAGTTTCCACAGGGCAACAATTAGGAACCATGTATTCACTAAGTAGGGTAGATTATATAGGGGGTCCTTAAAAAATAAGCATCTTTTCAAATGGATCTGGGAAACCTTTCTAATAAATTTATTATGGCAGTTATGGCTAGCCAACAACAAAACTATATTCAATCAATGTTTCTTAGCTCTAAACTCGATGGTAAATAAGTCCAAAAGTCTCAGGATGGAAACACTTTGGACAAAGAAATTATCCTTTCAAAATAAGTGACCTCCTTACTGAGAAGAAATGGAATGGGGGGACAATACGAATAATTTTCAATGATTGCAAGACTTAAGATACATTCATTGCCCTTTAGTTGGAAAATCAAACTTGGGGAGCATAAATTTAAGAAGTGGAAAAAAAGGAAGAGATCACATATTATTTTCTTTGGTGAAACATCAAAAGTCAATCTAGGATTAGATGGAGTGGGAGGAACCATCTCTGACCCGGACGGAAACCAAGAATCAACTTATGACAGGGGGGCTCAAAATTGCAACAAACAACCAAGTTTAAGTGTATTCTCTATACCATGGTTTAAATATTGCCGACTTGGGAATAAAAGAATTGGTAATCATTGGAGACTCCAGGATAGTCATAAATTATTTAACACATAAAGAACTTCCGATTAGCCTTAATATTCTTTATAATCACAAAGCTCACTAAAAAGTTAGCCAAAATATATTCTTTCATGTCGTAGGGGAGCACAATGGAAATGCACATGGTTTGGCCAATGAAGCCTCTGATTTGTCTCGAGGAATTTTGAAAGAAAAAAAATGGGGTTATGTATTCTTCCATTGTCCCCTAAGTTCAACCTTCAATATCACAGGTTAAGGTGTTATATTCAAGATTTAAGCAAAGAACCTCTTTCAGACTTCATGTCCGAGCCGAATTTAAGACATTTGGAGGAAAGAAAAAGAGGAGAATATTGAGAAGCAGTCCAAGGATCCAACATAAGTAGATCAACCTTCTATCAACCCAAAGACATATCTACAACAACAAAGTTTTGTAAATTAATATGTATTTTTAATGTTTTTCACATGCAATATACCTGCAACACTAGTGTTTCTGTAACAGTGGCAAGACTGGAAAAGCATTTAAAAGTTTTAGAAGATAGGAACATAAGGCCATGTTCATGCTTATTTGGTACTGAGATATTTTCATTATACCAACTGTACAAATCTGTTAATGGAATATGTTAACACCCAGGTTAATCCCTATGACTCCCAAGGGAATACAGCAGGGGTAACCACTAACCAATCTTTGGATTATAGATCCTAGCCTATCTATAATCAGAGAGGGCTCTCTCTTTAAGTTTCAGCTATGCTTTGTGAGGATTTTTAGGCTAGTTTAAAGTTTCAGTTTCCTGTTTAAGACTTTGGTTGGTGAACTTTTGTTGTAAGAAGGGCATGAAGAGTGCAGAAGGTGCTAATCCATTGGGCATATGGAGTCAGAAATGTGAGATAGTTCTGGTGCCTGTGATGGAGAAAGTTTTGCGGCAAGGCTAGATGGCTATTGTTAATATAATTTTCCGATTTATTGAGTGAAACAGTGGTAAGTGGAGTTACAGACAGTGATACAAATTTGAACAACAATCTCTACTTAGTAGCATAAATGAATTACTAAATAGTGACTGTGAGTTATTCAGGGCTTATTGGAGCAGTTAAGAATTCCAATTTAAACAACTGAAATTGTAGAAAACATTTATAGTGAAGACAAATTGAGATCAGGGTGTCTCCATGGACAAATCCTGAGCTATTCTTTTTCTTTCTTTCCTAGATTTAGAACAACATGTGATAGTTATGAGTTAAAACAAATAACAGAAACATTAAAAGAGATAGAGAAACACTTATCATATTAAGCCATAGCACTAGAATCTTGTAGCATTCAATGGTTCCAATCACAACATGCACCAGTAAGACACAGTTCATGTAAACTCCAAACTTTATTTATATCATCCTTCTGAAAAATTACAGCTGAGTTCTCATTTCTTCATAAGAGAACAACAAAAACCAACAACCCCTTGAAAATTTGTGCGAGGGGGGAATATATACAACAGGTTTTACAAAATATCTGAATGCTGAGTCATTTGATAAATTAACTATGCTCACCAACTTTACAAAATATCAGATAAGAAAGTTATTGCTACTCTAATTGTAAGATAAATGGTCTTTAATGCTGTCAGGCCTCTTCTTGACCTTTGGAGGAGACTGAGTTGGTTGAGCATTCTGCTTTAACGCTGAATGATGTGAATGATGTGTCTTTATACTCTGTCATGCTGTAGCTTTTCTTGGCCCTGCTACCTGTAGCTGTCATTGTTGCTTTTGGTGGCCGAATCTTCCTGCTGAGTTGGCTCATTCCACCTTTTGGTCATAGTATATGCATCACACTTTCTGAATGTGATGACTTATATATTTCAATGACAAAACTTAGATGAAACCCCCTGCTTATAATAATAATTGTATCATTGAGGTCCACCATTCCTGTGTAGGCAATTGATGCCTCAAAATTGCATCCAAGGTCTCATCTGCCTCTGTGTATTTGTAGAAGTTCGGATGCACTTCAAATAGATGGCTAATCTCATTCATAATAAAAAACAAATTCTCTACTCTGTCATAGAGACTTTTCCCAGATGCTGGCCCTGTTGCCTGTGAGCTGCTTGATCCTTGACTGGTCTGATTGGTAGCAAATGTGTTCACCCTCTTTGCATAAACCTCATGTGATAGAAGTTTTCTTGCACTGTTGAGCAAGCTAGGAAGACCTCTGCCCTGTAATGTTGCAAATTTGTCCATGAACCTATTGACCTTTGTTTGCATGTCCTGGCTTCTTCTATCCAATGCCTGCACTAGGCTTTTCAGTGTGAGGACCCTCTTTATTAGTTGGATAGTTTCTGTCCTGTTGGAGATCCCAAATGCTGCTAGCTGAGGACCTATCCGGTTATTGAGCACATTAATCATTCTGCTGGCTATCTTAGGCATACTGCCTAGAGATGCCCTTGCTCTATGGCCTTCCCTTTGTGCTTTGCCTATGAGCTCCATTTGCTCATGGATAGTTTCAATGTATTGCCACTGATCTGTTATAGATTGGCCAATGTGGGTCCACAAAACTGTCCTGATCTCAGCCACCACTTTGTCAAGGGTGAGCTCTTTCTCCAGCTCCTTTATCCTTTCTTTGAGAGTTTTTATTTCTCTCCCTTTCTCAACCACATTCTACTTTGATTTGTCATATTTCCCATTCAGCTTGGCTAAATTCTCCTTGGCTCCATTTAGTTCTCTCATCTGGGCTTCCAGGGCCTGGACCTCACTCATCAATTTCTGCATGTCGAGGCTCGGAGCCTGCTCTGTAGTTGGTGCTGGTGCTGCTGTTGATGTCGATGGTGTTGCCGCTTCTGTGGGAGGAGGAGTGGTCTTTTGGGGCTCCTCAAGGTTTATAACCTCTGGAGGGGGTTGAGAAGTCTGGCCTCCCTCTTTCTGTTGCAAGGCTGCCTGCAGTGCAGCCTCTGTGTCCTCCAGCTTCCCTTATGTCTGAACTAGTTGCTTGTGCAGTGCTACCAACAATGTAGCTACCTCCTGGTCTTGCCTCTGCTGAGCAACCTCATCTGTTTGGGGATGAATGGTTGCTGGGAGCTTCACCTTCCTTCTTAGGGCTGCAAGGTCTGCATCTCTTATCTTTAGCAGGGATTATATGGCTTTTGGGTCCTTGGGGTCATGCCCAAGCTCTATAATTATATCCTCCAAAGACTTGATCCTATTGTCTTTGGCTAGGGAGGATGCCTTCTCCAACTCAAGTTGGGCAGCTATATTATTTAGGCTGTTTTCCAACCTATTAGCCAACATTGTTCTGTCTGCCAATGTTGCATAGACCATCTCACCCGTTTGCTTGTGAAGCTCTATTTGGTCCATAGGGTGGATGTCCTTTGCAAGAACCTCAAGGTTGGTACTTATATAGTCTGCAGCAGACTGTGGCTTCAGCATGGTGGGCATGAAATTACTCATGGTCATTTTTCCTTCTGCGATGTCATAGGCTGACATAAGCCTTTGTTGATTGGTGGGGGCCATCTTCAACAACTGGTTGTAGATTTGGAGCCTGAGTGGGTCATTTCTCCTTTTGATCTCAATAAACTATTGCTTGATGCCTACCTCTGCTCTACTTTGATGGCTTGAGGAGCTGACCTCTTCTCCAATGGTTCTCTCTTGTTCCTACTGAAAGGAACTGGAAGATGCCTCCATACTTGGTGGGCCCATTCCCAACGATTGCCCCATAGGCATTTCTTCCTCAGAGAGGGGATTTAATCTCTACCTTTTCTCCCCTTGATTTTTTGACGTGGTGAGGGGAGTCCCCTGTTCTCTGTCCCTCTTCTTTCCTTTTTCCTCCTTCTGTGGAGTTTGAAGTACTGAGGCCTCCACTGCCTTTTCTCGCCCAGCAGGCATTTTCTCTTGAGCCTGTTGCTCAGTTGGCATTGGGGCTTCAGCCATTTGCTCTTGCTGCATAGGCTGCCCCTCTTCTTGATGTTCTTCTTGCTGTTCAAGTTCCTTTTCCACTTGCTGTTATGTTTGCTGCTCTGTCCTAGGAGGTGGCTGTTCCTGCTCCACCTGCTTGCCTTTATCTTTGTTTGCTTCTTGTTGGGCAATTCCGGCTGCTTGCTGCTGGGCTGTGGAAGATGAGGCAGCTGCTCCAATTTGCCTTTGAGAGGAGGAAGAAACCTGCCCACAAGTTTCCAAGTCACCCTCTTTTTCAAGATTGCTTGCTTCTCTTCATATCATTTCTTCTTTACCAACTGGCTCTTCTAAGGTGCCTTCTTTCCAGCTTAGGGCATTGGCATACTGCTCAATATGAGGCAGTTTCACATGAGCATAGCCACCCAATTTGTATTTTATCCTCCTAAGGGAAATGAAGTGATTGGGGTCATAAGGCACCCATTTGAAACTGGTTTGAAGTCTGAGGGTCTCTAGGATCCTATCAGCTTCCTTCCATCCTTCCTCCTTCTTATTGTACAAAAAGGGGCCTAGCTGATTTCTCACCTTTAGTTGCACCTTCTTGTTTTTACTTTGGAAATGGACATAGTCTGCATTTCCAAACTGCCTGAAGTAATCTAGGGCAAAGAGTCTCATTGGGACATATCTTGGTAGCCTATAGGGATTCAATTCACAGCCATATACTCTGATTACTGTATGGTGTTGATAAAAATACCAATCACCAATGTTGTAGGCCTTTGAGAGTTGAAGGATTCTTTGCATTTCCTCTGTCAATTTGGGAGGAGGGACACCCAATAATAAGGTCATAGCTGGATGGATGAAAAGGTCAATGAATTCACAGTAGGTGTAAGGTGAATAAACTAGAATATGGCAGATTGAAGACCAGAACACAACCGACCTTGGGCTTCCCTGGGCATCTAGCTTTTTGAGAGGGACAGGGAAGACATCAGGCTGATAGAACAAGAATAAATGATATATGTACCTGGTGTATTTAAACACCTTTTCCCTTTCTAGATTCATTAGTTGCTCATGAATCCTGTTGGCAATAAAAGTGGAAAAATCATAATGCACAGTAGGAGGCATTCCTGGGGAGAAAATGGACAGCATGGCCATAATGGTTTCATCCAGATCCTCATATGACCCATAACCTAGGATGTAACTGATCAACTCCACCAGCATTTTTCCCAGCTCATTGAGATACTGATATGCTATGGGAAGGGCAGTACTCATAGATTGATATTGAGGTTGAATAAACAATTGATTAATCCTGGCAATCTGATCACTGGACAACTTGCCCCCTTTCGTTATCAAATCATGGATGGAGAGAGGAGTTAGGGGTTTTGTGGTGTGGAAGTGGAGCATTTCATTGATGGCCTTAGGGGTGATATGGAACAATACTGAGCCTGAAGGGCCGAGGACGGCTCTCTGACAGGGGTCATAGCTCGACCTGCATTGGTTTATCAAGTCTGGGAGGACATTGACTTGAGGAAGGTTGTAAACGAGTATGTGGGAGTCCCAAATTCCTAAGGTATCAGCCCCACTGAGATATTGGGCCTTTAACTCATTCATAAGGTGAATATTGAATTTGGCTGTCATGGCCATGCAGTCTAACATCTGGTAATCTCTGTCCCCCAAGACCTTCCACTCTAGCTCTCTGTGTGGGGCATTCAGAGGCTGAACATTGAGGGCTATTGGCGTTTCCATGGCTGGTAGTATTTGTGAGTTTGTAGTGGAACTGGTTTTAGTGGGCAGGAGAGCACAAAGGGCTAATTTTGCAGAAGTAAAGCCAATTGTAAAGGAAAATGAGGCAACTGTGGTGACAAATGGTGTAGAATGCTCAAAGGGAGGTAATTGAGGGACTGTAGGGACTGGCCACTTTGTTTTCCCGGTGAATTATGCCTTTCAAGTTTTCAGTCCATGAATGTGCGGACAGAGTAGGAATTTAGGAAATGTTGACTGTATATGGGTTTAGCAGGTGAATTTCGACCCTGCAACTGTGAAGGAGTGCTGGTTTACCGGGAATTTACTGGTAAATTGGTTGTAATTACTCTTGTTAATTGAGTGCTATAGAATTATGGACAGAAGCAAGCCTTGAGGGGATTCTTTGGGAAAATACCTGGTGAATTGCCGGCAATGGTCGCAAATGCAGGAGGGTGGGAGGCGGCAGCGTCCTGCAGGTTGATTTTTGTAGGTTGGCGACAGGTGGTCGTAAATTACATGCAGAGGTGCGCAGTAGTTCAATTCGGAAAAAGTGAGAAAAACATGAAAATTAGCTAAAATATGGGCTTTTTGGGTATTGGCGCACTTTTTGGATGACATCAGCATGATGTCATCAGGTGGGGTCAGGGACGGGTGACGTCAGCATGATGTCATTAGGTGACGTGGTAGTCTGTGAGTGGTCCACGGGGATTGCAGAGGTGGCGGACACGTAGGAGCGCTGGCGGGTGGGGGTGCTGACAGGGCGCTGAGTGGAAGTGACGTGTGTGGGCGTGGCGCTGGTGTGGGCAGGCAGTTTTGCAGAGTGGTAAGCGGGTTTTCTCGGACCGCCTTCTATACGATCGCGGTATTGTCAGAAGGCACTCCGAGAGAATCTGGGGGTGACGCGTGGCGGAGGCCTGACATCACCCTTTGACAGTTTCTCGAAAGGTATCTTTCGGACATGGAGGCCCATCCAATATCATGTGGGCCGTCGGATGTGAAAGCCCAGATCTGACGGTCGACGGGTCAATAACATGCACGGGAAATACGAAGTACGGGGAGGAATAAAATATCATTATTTCTTTAACTGCGGGCCCAAAAGAAACTTTATAAAAGTGGGTTTTTTCTGGTTTTTTCAAGGTTTATTCGCAAAACGGGTTTAAGGTTATTAATCCGAGCAAATCTCGGATTAATCCCAGGATTAATTCTTTGGCGCTCTTTGGGTTGCGCTTAAATGTTTTAGCGCTTGAAGACCTTCAAAGTCATACATAGAGCTATAATGCTCGGGGAAGGGGATACGTAGATTTTTTGGGTTTTTGCCAAGTTTTACATAGTAATAGGGGGAATAGGGTGTATAAGGAGTTACATAGTGATAGGTTAATAGTTAATGTGAGTGAAAGAGGTGGATGGGGGGAATGCTAAGTTTTTATGAAATCAACTTAGTTTTAGGAAGTAGATCAAAATGAAAAGAATATTTGCACAAGAAATGTGGCTATTAAAGAAACTAGAACCAACAAAAGACTTTGATTTTCTTTATGTACATGGGTGGCATAGGGATGTTAGTTATGATTGTGATAGGGGGTGATTTGGAAGTTAGACATGATCCATTAAACTTCTGCAAGATTGCTGCAAATACGCCATTTCTACTGGCACCATGTTTTTACCTTTTCTTTAGACCAGTGCAATGCCATGAACCAAACTTTCTGCAACCCCCTCTACCTATCCACTCTATTGCCTAGCATTTTTTGTTACTCCAAGGAGGGTGCACTTAGATTTGCAAACCCTTTTGTGCCTTTTCTTTTCCTTTGGCTTTTCATTTGATTCTCTATCTAAAGCTACCCTTATTGCTCTTCCAAGGCCCCAGATTAAGCAGTTGGGAACCTTTTTCCTCTACCTATCTACTTTACCTGCCAAGATTGAGCTGTTTGGACAGGTTTCTTTCTCTAATCTATAACAAAAATTGAAACATGGCATGACCCAGCTTAGGCTGTTGGATCACCCATCCAGAGGTAGGGCAGCATCAACCAAAACAAGCATATTTCTTCCACAAGAATATGAGATCTTTGTATCACCAAAGTAGATCATATTGGTGCTTCCCCTGCCAATCATGAAAAATGAAACCTATTGGTATAGGTAGCTAACAATGGCTCCACTTGGGGATGGTTTTTCTTTTGAAAGACCAAGAACAGCAGGTCAGAATGCCTTGGCTCTTGACATGCCCCTATCAAAACTTGAAAACTTTCTCTTTGTACTTCAAAACTGGAGGTTGTCACCTATGTGGAACTTCTGGAATATAAAGCCTTTTTCCGCTTATTTACAGCAATCTTTTGAACTGAACTATTTGTTTTCTGAAAGAAAATATATATACAGCTGATTATGTACATGAGGAAAGACCCTGCTATATGCATGGAAAGTAGTCAAAATAATTCTTCAACATCCTGCCATTGACAGGACCTTCATTTAAGTCAGTTTCATCCAGATTTTTTAGGAAGTAGGTGTTGTTTCCTTACACTGCTTGGATAATAAATGGTCCCCTCCAAAGAGAATCAAATTTTCCATGTTTCCCTTTATCTTCCCTTCTTGAGTCCCACTTGAGGACTTTGTCACCTACGCTGAAATCTTCAGCCTTAGTCCTTCTGTCAAAAGCCCTTTTTAACTTTTCTTGGAGAATTTGCACTCTGCTATAAACTTGGTCTTTGGTTTGCTGCAAACATATAATTTGATTGATCCTTATTTGCATGTCATTAGTCTCAGCTTGACTTTCTTGAAGAAGTTTCATAACAGGAACCCCTAGTGATGAAGGAAATTTGGCTTCTAATCCATAGACTAACTCATATGGGCTGACACCAATGGATCTCTTGGTTGTTAGCCTATCTGCCCATAAGGCATTCACAAGTTTCTTATGCCAATTCTTCTTATTTTCTTCCAATACCTTCTTGATGATGTTTATCAGGATTTTATTTGAGGATTCAGCTAGGCCATTTCCTTGAGGGTAGTATGCAGTGGAATGGCCCAAAGTAATATGAAATTTGTGACAGAAATTCACCATTTTCTTGGATCTAAAAGCAACCGCGTTGTCTGTTATTATCTTGTTGGGGCAACCAAATCTAGACAATATGTTGTTCTCTAAAAACTGAATGATTACTGAATCATTTGCCTGTCTACATGGGATGGCCTCAATCCATTTGGTGAAGTAGTCCGTGGCTGTGAGGATCCATCTATGTTGGCCTGAAGATGAGGGATGAATTTCCCCAATGAAATCCAAACCCCACTGCTGAAAAGGTCTCTCTGTTGCAATAGGCCTTAAAGGGAGTGGCAGTAATTTTCTCTTTCCCTCAAATATTTGGCACTTATGGCAAGAGGTAGTGAAATTTTTGACGCCAGGGAACAAAGTGGGCCAATAGTAACCAGCCCTTAGTATTTTATCCACAGTGGATTTCCAATACAAGTGTCCACCACAATCACCTGCATGAAATTCTTTTATGACATTGTTAGCCTCATTCTCAATCAAGCAATTTAGCAATATACCCTCATGGTTTTTCCAAAGCAAATTGCCCTCTATTACACAAATCTTGAGGCTTTCATTTTTAAGAACCTACATTTAGTTCTGGACAATCCTGGGGGAGCACACAGGTTTTACAATATATAACAGATATCAGAATACCACAGAGATTGTTCAAAGGCTACATTGATCTTTG
>APFE030904026.1:13945-37839 GCA_000404065.3 Pinus taeda | reverse complement strand
AAAGAAGAAGCGGCGAAGCTCTATCAAGAAGGAGAGGAAATCAAACGCAAGACTCAGGTTGGTCTTCTTGGTTCTCCTCTCGTCTATTTTCATAAAAGGAAACAACAATAGACTTTGATTGTTTGTTTCTAAGATAGCCACCCATTTTAGTGGGAATAGCAGCATCCGAGTGGACACTATTCCCGGATAACAGTGTAGGAGCCAACATCCTAGCCTCTGGATCCCAAAGACAGGGGGGGTGATCTATCAAAGTCCATATTCTACGTCTAGGGTCCTCCCTGGGCTTTCCAACATGCAACTTGTAGCTTGTCGAGGGAAGATGAACCCCAAGCCAGACAAACGGAAGAGTTGCAGAGCAACCCACCAGCGGAGTATACTTCCTGTGTTCAAAACCTGCCGAAAAAGGTTTGCTGCCTCTGTTGCCTGGGAGCCGCGTCTGCTGGGTCGGCGTGCAGATGTGCCAAAAAGAGCTGGAGGGGCATTCTGTGAGGTAGCCAGAGGGAGAGTCGGTCACAATGTCCAATCCCAGTTCTTTCTGCCATGAGTGGGGGCCGACAGGTCTTCCCTTCGAGCCCTCCAAGGAGTTGAGGTGGGTGGCGGAAACCAGGAAGCTCTTTGTGCTAAGGAACCCTGGCTCCATTTTTTCTTTGTCTATTACGATGTATCATTTCTATTATAACTCTTGTATAATAGAAATATTTCATAACCCACACTTAAACCTTAACTTTTTGCCATTCCACAAACCTTTGCACACATATCGATGCTCTCTTTAGCATATTAAATATCCGATCCAATGGATATCGCATCACCCACTCGCCAACTAGCTTGGCCGATCTCCACCGTCGATCAATCCCACTCGACCCAATGGCTATTGCGTAATCTCGCATGAGATATTGCACGATCGATACCATGTTGAGAGCACGTGAGAAAAGTGGTTTCCTATTTCCATCGTGTGCTACATGTCGCCCGCTAAGGGTAATCACATGAATTTGTAGATTACCACTTACAACTTTTAGGCTGAGCGAGAAATTGCTTACTGCCTACGAAGACCGCGCCACTATTCAGCTAACACGTGGTTTTAACGTCCACCATTCATCTTTTTTACTTTATTTTTCACCACTTAATCTTAGCCGTCTACCTCACACAATCTCATCCATTGATCTGACTAATCCAACGGTTCCTGTGTACTGTTATGTTCTTTTGTTTCTACTGTGTAATAGCCCATTCAACTTTCTACCTATGCATTTGTTCTTGCCTTACGGTCTTCACTTGTTCTGATCTCCATCTCCACTCTGTTACTTCATTTCTTCGTGCCTTTACGCTTCCTTCATAAATCCTTAGGTTTTTGGAAACCTTGCAGTTATACTTTCGATGTAACATTAAAGGCTTTCTCCAATACTGTCTACGTGCAACCCCGTAACACTCTTCTCTGGTTCTACACACCTGCAAACCTATGTTACGTAGAATTACTCTAATCCACACACGGTTTATAATTCCATTAATCAATATACACCACACAACTCAGAAATTGAATTCTCTGTCTTTATAAATAATTCTTTACATAATGAATCTCTCTCTCTGGCCTGATTTTCTAATCAGTGGCCTTTTCCTTTCCTACCCGTAGGCTTACAGTCAAACCCTATCTAATCTATAAACTCTAATTCACACTCTAACTAGCTAACTCTCTCTATACCTTTTAGGCTTACATTTATACAAAAGGCTCTGTAACCCATTTCTCGTTCAGATCCTTAATTTGCTCATCAAGTCCTAAAATCTCTCAATGATCCCTTGGGGATCTCAACAACTCAATTAAATCTTAAGGATTCTCTTTAGTCCCCAAAATCATGAAACCAATTCCTAATCTAAGATTTACAATATTTCAAAATCTTTCAATCCTCACTAATCACTCACCATCACTCATGTTCTCCTACATTCGAGAACATTTACAAATATCCTCACAATATCTAATTAATTCCTATTCTAAATATCTCTCACAAACTTACTTGAAAACCCTTAATTATTACATTAATTTAATACTCAGGAAACCAACTCCCTTAAAACACAAGAGCCCCTATATCTACTAAAATACAATGATATTTATGAGCGACTGCTCTTGCATCAAGGTTGCTTTGACAGAAGGGGATCGGGGTCTGCAAGCATGAGGTGGTGGAGAGGCAGTGGAGGGGAAAGTTCTGGAAAGTGATAGGTGGGGATGGGGGAGTCCACATGGCGAGAGGTTAGTGGCGCAGGAGCAACAAAGGTCAACAGTTGTGTGAGGGGGAAAATGGGACAATTGTTATCGGAGGGGGGATGGAGTGGTAAGCAGAAATAGGCCGGGGGTGGTGGGGGGTGCGAAGTACTCTGCAGCCACCATCTCGCAAGTGAATTCCGCCTTTTCAGAAGCCCCCCGCCGATTAAACCTTGGAGGCGCTAGAGGGGGGGGGGGGGAAGATGATCCCCCGCTGTTGATCCTAGTGGGGTGGATCGTAACCCTTCAAACATGCGCCATGATTTATCATGTGGTGACAAAACATGTCGTGTCCAAAAAACTTTATTACAAATTGGAAATTGAGTTTAACTTAGCAATTTATTTAACTTCTAAATCTTAATTAACCACGCTCAAACACTGTGGCTAATTATTTTTTATTCTAACTAATCTAATTCGACCACGATTAGACTGTGTGGCCGATTTATTCACTAACCTAAACTAATTTTATTTAATCCAGTCTAATTATGTTTAAATAGTGTGATTAAACTAACTAATCTACTTCTCTGTGGCATTTTGACTAACATCACATTTATTCAAAATTTCAAAGGTAATACTGATTTATTTTTCATTTTTTGAGTGGCATTTTGATTTGCTCACTTATTCTTTTGGGGTATTTTCATTCTTTTTCATAGTTTTTCATATTTTTATTTTTGTTCTTTTCACACACACACACACACACACACACACACACACACATATATATATATATTTATATCCCTTTTTTCTTTTCTTTTCTTTTCTTTTTCTTTGGAAATAAATTTGCAGAATGAAATATTATTTACAACATCTCATATACAAAATTACAGCTACAATCAAGTCATCCTATGAAATATAGGACCCTAACACATTATTATCGATATGAGGAAGTATGGCCATGACCATGTAATATGGGTATTTCAAATGTTGCAATACTTTGATCTACACTAAGTGACATCCTTAAAAACGTAAATATTTCATCCATGTTTTTAGAACAATAACAACTTGTATGGTATCAATGGCTTTATGAAACGAAAAAGGATTATGTTATATCATGGGCCATTTTTATAGAGGAATTGATATGCTGATCAAAGAAAAGTTCTATGCTTCTCCTAACAAACCCCTCAGATTTTGTAGGGCGGGTGAGATAATGGGACAAGCTTGTCCGGAATTTCATGCTTCATTTTAGTGATTGGTCTTATGAAGGATTTGCACTTTTTTTTTTCTTTTATATGATAACGGAAAATTATATATAAATAAATTAAAACTGAAAATTGAAATTAATATATACAAAGTAATGCCTTGAAATTTAATAAGAATTATGAAATGTAAATGCATACATCAAAAAAAAAATCAACAAACATAAATTGAAAACCAGGCATTCAAAGTGACAAACTAATGAGTGCTATAGGGTTTTTATTTTTTTTAAAGCATTGTAGAGCCTTGGTTGCATTAAACTTACAAATTAAAGGAAATCAAATTCTAATAAAATATGAAATTTTGTGAGAAACATTCATAGAAAATATAGAGAAGAAAGGCTTATTTTATTAATAAAAAGAGTTGGAGAACTTTTTTCCAATGCTCGATGTGATCTTGCACTACTTGAACCTTAGAATTTTCTCTTAAATATGATGTGATGGACGGTGGATGATATCCATAGTGCCATAAATGGTGTCATTTTTGCTACAGTATGGAAGGAAGTGTTATACCACCATTCAGCTAGAGGCAACCATTTGACCCATTGTCTCTGTTTATTAGATACAAAGCAACGAATATATCCTTCCAAACATTTGTTCACTATCTCAGTTTTCCCATCAAATTAAGGATGATAAGACGAGCTATGAGCTAATTGAGTACCGAGACAAAAAAATAATTTTGTCCAAAAGTTTCCAGTGAAAATAGGATCTCTGTCACTTACAATAATCTTTGGGTTTCCATGTAGCTTTTGAATTGTTTCCATAAATGCAGTAACAAATGTACTATATTTAAATGGATGAACGGTTCGCGAGGAAATTATTACACCAATAATCCACGAGTCTTACACCAAAGAATTTACAAGTGGATGGGATTGACTTGATGTTTATATAGCTTAGGGATCATTTCTATATAGATAGCCACTCTCTCCCTTTTGAGAAGAGGATCAAATAAACAAAGAAATCAATAGTTTTCGGGGCTTTGTTCCCGAAACTCCATGGATCTCTTCTCTTCCCAATAGGATGGATCTCTCTTCATGAAGGTAAGGTTAGGAAAGTGATTCTAGAATTTGTGTAGGCAAGATCATATTTAAGAAACAAAACAGACAGTTGGGTCGAAAACACTGCAGCACAAGGCCACGCGCGATGATACATTTGATGAAACTGTTAATGGGAATCCTTATACACAAAAATGCAACCTGATGATGCGACTGTTTATATTATTCTGGCTATTTGGTGAGGAAGGAGAAGGACCAACAAGCATAGATAATACACAAAACTGTGCAAACTTTGTAAGTCTATCAACTACCACCATGATGACACTCTTTTGAGGCCATCCCAAAAAAATTCCTTCTTAATCTTGGGTGGTAAGTTTTTAAAAATCCTTAATGCCCTCCTAAGGGATAGGTGTGCCATTCCAAAAAAATATTTTGTTTTAGTTGGGAATTCCTATAGAGGTATAAGCTATATTTGTACCATAACGAATCATTTTTCCAACTAAATGTGTCAGATGTATTGGGATCTTGCTGCAAATTTTGAATGAGTTCCCGCACTTCGTCGTCATTCTTCCGTTCATCCTTGCTTCATTTATCCAATCTGGTTGGATAATAGAAATGGCACAAAGAAATGCTTCCAAATCCTCATCCTTTCTTGAGAGTGCATCTGCAACAATATTTTGCTTCCCTTTTTTGTAGATGATTTCAAATTCATAATGCAACATCTTTGTGACCCATTTTTGCTGCTCTTCTGAAGATAATCTTTGTTCTAAAAAGTATTTAAGACTATCATGATCCATTTTTACCTTGAAGTGTCTTCCCATTAGGTAAGGGTCACCATTTATTAAGTGCATGTAGTATTGCCAACATTTCCTTCTCATAAATAGCTTTGTGTAAATACTTTCCTTTGATTGGACAAATTTCAAAAGCAATGGGTCTTTCTTCTTGCATTAAAATAGCACCAATTCCATTTCCAGAGGCATCACATTCCTCAATAAAGGTTTTTGTGAAGTCTGACATAGTTAAGGCTGATGCTTGGCACATTACCTCTTTAAGATGTTCAAAGGCTTTTGTTGCTTCTCGAGTCCAAGAAAATGCATCTTTCTTTTGTAATGTTGTTAGAGGTGCTGCTATTCTCCCATAATTCTTAACAAATTTGTGACAATACCATGTCAACCCGAGAAATCCTCACAAATTCTTTATGGATGTGGGGATTTTCTATTCCTTAATGGCCTTAATTTTGCTAGGGTCTACCTTAACACCTTCATGAGATACAATATGACCCAAATATTCCACCTCTTGTACTCCAAAGAAACATTTGGAAGTTTTTGCATATAATTGTTTCTCCTCCAATAGTTTGAGCACTCTATCAACATGTTGAACATGACCCTTCCAAGACTTGCTATAGATTAGTATATCATCAAAAAATACTAACACAAATTTTAGAAGGAAGGGTTTGAAAATGGAATTAATCAAACCTTGAAATGTAGAAGGTGCACTGGTAAGGCCAAAAGGCATGAACAAAAATTCATAATGAACCTCATGAGTTCTAAATGACGTTTCGAAAATTTCTTCAAACTTCATTCTGATTTGATGATATCCTGAACAAAGGTCCAACTTGGTGAAGTAAATTTCTCCATGCAATTCATCCAATAATTCATCAATGACATGAATGGGAAATTTATCTTTAATAGTGATCTTATTGAGCTCCCTATAATCCAAACACATGCACCATGATCCATCCTTCTTGTGCACCAATACTACTGAAGTAGAGAAAGAACTTTAACTAGGTTGAATTATACCATCCTCTAGCATTTCTGCAACCATACGTTCAATTTCACTCTTTTGGGCATAGGGATGTCTGTAACGTCTGAAATTTGGAGAACACTTCGTGGAATCAAATGAATAGCATGATCATGATCATGAATAGGTGGGAGGCCTTTGGGATTCTCAAACACCTTAGAATGATTGTCGAAGACTTTTTGGAGAACTGGAGAAATAGATGATTTCGATGTGGGAACCTCTAGCGAATATAATTGTGCAATTACGCCACGTTGTTATTTCTTTAGAAGCTTTTTCATGCCGCTAGATCTTATTATATTTCCCGGTTTTCTTGCGATACCCCTTAATTCAACTTCCTTTCCTTCTGAAAGAAAATTTCATGAAAAGTTCTTGAAAATTAAAAGCTATCGTACCCAAAGAATGTATCCATTGGACTCCTAGTACAACATCAGCACCACACATTGGAATAGAAAGCATTGGACTATTCAACATGCATTCTCCCATGGAAAGCTCAATATTATGGCACTTTTGAGAGCAATTTATGGTTCTTCCATATGCAACCATCACTTGAAACTCTGGTGTTGGATCTAGGAAGCAATTCAATTCCTTTGCTATCTTACAATGAATAAAATTATGGGTACTGCCCGAATAAATCAACACTATTACCTTTTTCTTCTTGATATGTCCTTCTATCTTGATAGTTTGAGGAGTGGTAATTTAGGCCAATGCATTACAAGATATGGTCAGATTCATTTCTTCTTTCTCTAGCGTTTGTTCTTGGTGTGTATCCTCTTCTTTTGACGTTTCTTGTTCCTTTTCTTCTTCCTCTTCATAATCTATGTAAAGTAATTTCTTCTCAGCACACTTATGACCTTTAGTGTATTTGCTATCATAATTGTAACAAAGCCCTTTTACTCTTTTTTCTTCCAATTGTTATGGTGTCAACCTTGTAGGTTGTGGAAGGCTAGGGGCAAAAACACTTCCATATTTATAGTTGTGATTGGTAGGCTTCCTTGTTTCCATAATTTTGCTTTCATTTTTTCTTGCCAACCTGAATGCCTTCTCCAATGAATCAAGTTCCCAAACATGAACCTCATGTTGGATGATATCCTTTAAAGTCCCTATGAACACATCAATCCTATGCTCCTTTGGAATATCTTTTACCCTTATATTCAATTTTTGGAAGTCCTCAATGTGCTCCACCATTGAACCCTTTTGTTTGAGATTTATCAATTGGCTAAAAAAGGTGTTGCTTTTTGTATCCTCATAATGTTCTATCATTTCTTCTGTAAAACTTGACCAAGTGATAATTTGTTTATGAGAGCAAAGCCATTGATACCATTGAAACTTATTGGGTTCCAAATATAAATTCGTAATGCATACCTTTTGTGTGTTTTGCAAATTATGAAGATCGAAATATTGCTCCATCTGTAGTATCCATGTTACAAGATCCTTGCCATCAAACTTCTTCATATCGATCTTTGGAACATGATGGGTCTTCAATACAACGTTAGATTCCATGAAATCATGACTAACATTTATTTTGTTCTCATTATGAGTTTCCTCTACTACCTTTTCGCCGTTATGAAGTATTTCTTGTAGCAACTTTGCCAAACCTCCTTCCATGTCTTTCTTCAAATCTTCAATGTTTACTTCTAAACCATCCATATTAGCTTCCAAGCCTTTTTTTAAACCATCCATCTTAGCTTCCATGCCTTTATTTAAACCATCCATCTTAGTTTCCATGCCTTTTTTTAAATAATCCATCTTAGTTTCCATGCCTTTCTTTAAACCATCCATCTTAGCTTCCACACCTTTCTTTAAATCATCCATCTTGGCTTCTATTAATTTTTGTGAGAGTGAATTTTGTTGCATTTGGTCTTGTAATTTTGATATATCATGTTGCATTTCTTCCTCTTCTTCATGAGTCATGTTAGAGATTTTAGGTTTGTTACTAGGTGTTTCCATTTTATTTCTTCGGGGCATCAATTAAATATAATTATGCTTCACTATTCCCTTTGAATTCCTTCAAACTAATTTTTCAAACCAAACTTATGCAAAGTTTAAAAAAAATTTACACACCTTTTTTCACTTTGTAGGAGCTCGATATTGAATATGTTGTATCTCTATAATTGCGGATCTCCAAGGTATGAAATTTCATCTTGCAGTAGTCCTCGAAGTTCTCTTTCCAACCCCACAAGTCTGATCAAGATTGGATTCTCCAAGGAAGATTTATGACAATCTCCCATGATGACCTTATTATAGACTGGTTTAGTAGATAGAAATTGTACGAAGTGCCACGTGTCACTATTTCGACCTTTGAACCTGAAACTGATAAAAAGAAAACTACAGGCCATTCTATATTTATAAATTTTTACAAAATTTCAATTTGATACTAAGAGAGAAAGTTATGACAATTTTCCCTAGGTCACCTATTTGAGATATAATTCGGGAGCCTGTAAAAACCCTAACTTCCTTGGATCATATCTCTGAAAATATAGAGAGACAAGATCTGAAATTCGTACTCGAGGTTCATCAAAATTTCAGCTGAAATGGGTTTTAATTTTAGCTTCTGAAACATCGTAGAAAAAATGTTATAGCTAAAATTCCACGATGACCTGTTTGAAGTAGTGAAACCTTAGAATCCAAACCTCTGATACCAATTGTTATGCAAACAACTCACAAAATAGAAGAAAATGTAGATCAATGACTTTAAAATCAACCTCTTCAAGGGAGAAACCTCTTTTACATTATACTAATGAACAATTCTTGGATGATACAAATGACAAGGCCTCCTTTCTATATATAGGAATCTAAGGGGTCATAATATAATCAGAGCCGACATAACAATAAGAATGTAAGGGCACAAAAATAACAATAGTGGGCTTCTATGGGGCACAATACTAACAATATAGGGCAACATGGGCTCAACAATAACAATAGTGGGCTTCCATGGGGCACAATAATAACAATATGGGGACAACATGGGCACAACCATAACAATAAGGGGCTACAATGACAATAATAATAAGGGAATACACTAGTGTTATAGGGACCTAACATAGAACCTCATAACTCATGTAAAAAGATTTTTGGAGCCAAGCTTTTGGCTAGGCTTAGGCTTAGAAAGGGCTTGGGAGTATTGTGATGAGCCTTGGCTTCTCTGTAGCGTAGAATGAGTATACTTCTTTGGAGGAGCAGGTGTTCTTGACTGTAATGTTCCCCTATTGGGGCTAGCGGTCGCCAATGGTGTATGTATGGATGAAAATTTCACTTATAATAATAAATTAGAGACAAAACGATTTCATGCATATGTTGCTAATATAGTATAACTATTCTTGTTGTATTGGCAATGTATGTTATTTAACTTACGCATATGCTTATGAACTATTTGATTTGCATTTGTATGAATCTTGTTGCATGCGCGTTGTTGTCTTAATTCATCACTTTAACTTGTGGACTATTTTGCATCTTAGCTTGTGATGTCATTTCACTCATGTGCTCCTTTCAAGTTGCGTACTATTATAGGCTTCCAAGGGGTTCACTTCCTTTTCCCTTCATGTGTTGGAACCTTCATGCATCACACTTGATCTTACCCAAAGTTATCATACTTTCCTCTACGTGTTTCCGCAGTCAAGGCATAACATTACCACCCACTGCTGGGACTCCTACTAAAACGGTTTGAGGTCTAGTTGGGACTTCATATCGATGATATCCCCTGAATGTTGGCAGGTCCAACATCGTCAACATGTCTAGAAATAGAAGGAGGGAATATTGCAAGTAGAGCCCTTGAAGTCTATTTTGAATTCCTGCACATATTTGATGACTTCTCACCAACTAATAACCCCGACAAGTTTTTCTAACTCTGCAAATCTGAAAGTGTCAGTGTGCATTTTAAATGACTTGTCCAATTTTAAGTTCAATGGCGAGGGTGAAACAACCTTACTCAAGCACACAATTACTTTTCTTGGTTTTTGTGACAGGTATGACATCTAGTATCAGGATGATTCTTGTAGTTGGTTCACTCTCAAGTTCGAAGGGTGAATGAAGCAATGGTGTTACACATTTCTTGAAGCCTCCATTCACTCTTTTGAATAGTTTTTTGTAGAATCATGTCGTGCTTTCGATCTCTATGATCATAAAGCCCTTAATAAGAAAATTTTAAAATTGCGAAAAGCACTTGATGAATCTATTCAGGATTTTCATTATTGTTTTATTCATTACTGATTTGAATTTCCTGAAAATGAAGTTGATTGGGATTTATTAACTGGAAGATTTCAATATCTTGTTCACATTTTTGAAAATCCACACAAGTTAGAATCTTTCAAACCTCTCTCAACATACCTTGGTGTTAGAGCTTCTAAATCTGAGACGAACAAGGTTGTTGTTCCAAGTGACCCTTCATCCCCTTCTCATCAAATAACTCTAGCTCCATAGCACGAGGTGGGAGAAGTTGAGAATTCACTTGTCGATCTACCACCATCTCCTCCTACCCCACATACTAAGAATTTCAGCACAGAGTTGGACTGCGAATCTGATGGTTGTGATGAAGTGTTATCTCCTCATCCTTCATCCTTTGGTTCCTCTGATCCTCTAGATTTTGATGTGTTGTGTTCACCGGTTTCAAATTTCCCTTGTGATGTTCACGAGGATGAAGTTTTGGATGGAGTTGGTGTTGAACAACCAACCTGCGATATCATTTTTGATGAGTATGTGTGGGAGTCTGAACAAGAATCTGCAGTGAAGGATTACCTCCTTCTATCTGCACCTCTTTCGTATTATGTTGACCTTTTCCGTGATTCTGTCACTCCTGTTAAATCTTGTGAAAATTCATTTTCAGATGTTACTACTTTCAATCATTCTTAGAACACGTGGAATGTTAGTTTTTCATTTGAATGCGGAGATGACAAATATGTTTTCCATAATCCTCCCAATCCATCATCTTATCTTTCTAGGAATATAGAGGGTGAAATTTCTTAGTTTCCATCATCCCCTCTTTATGATTCATCAGATCATGAGGATGCCTTTGTTCATGACCCTAAACTTTCTGATTGTCGTGATATTTTCGTTCATTCGTCTGATCATGATTTTGATTCTTCCACTATTTATCTTTCTAAGCCACTGGTCTTTGATGATCCATCTTCTGATGAATTGAAACCTCCCCAAGTTTTCAAGGCACTTAAGCCTAAGATGGTGGTTATGTCAGATTCTTGTAGCCTTGAAGTCAGTTCCATGTCTGATCATAAATGTGTTGAACCTTTCTAGGATCCTCACCATTCTGTTTCTCACATTGAAAATCGATCTATCTTACAATCTTTTCATCCTCCATTTATATCACATGATCCTATCTCTCAATCATTGGAGGAGTCGTATGTAGCAAGCATTGTTGCAAAATGGAAATTTTCTTCTTTCTTCATGTTTTCTCGTTTTTCAATTTCGAAAGTGTGTACCTGCTTGTCTTCAACTCGCAATGTGTTTGGACACCATGATACATCTGCAGAGTGCCTTTCATGCGCTTTCCATTTTTACTTCTCTGTGTGTCCATTCAAGCTTTGAATGTTATTGTTTGTATTGTATTATCTTTCTTGTGTTTTTGGTTTGCTTGTATATCCTTTTTGACATACATGCTCTTGCCTACATAGGCCAGCCAATGCACCAATGGTTGCATTGGAAGTATCACTTTACATAAGATGGCCAATGTTCTGCTTAGGTTAGGAGTAGGAGTAGTTGTTTTATTTTTTTGTTTGTTTCTATGATTTGCTTTACTTTGTTTTTCTTTACCTTGCTTCTTTCCTTTAGTTTGCTTTCTTTGCAACTGTAGGTTAGTTTTTACGTTAAACAATGTTTGGCTTCTAAGACAAGCAATGTGAAGTTCAAGAGGAACTTGTACTGTTATCAACACTTGGTTATATGTCTATTACTTCTCTTTATGTGAATCTTGCATTTCTTTTAATCGATGATACCCTGATGGAAAATACATTCCTTTAAGAGAGAGTCATAGTGAAATCACAATGCTTGCACTTTTAACTTGTACCGCCTACTCTAACCAGTCTTCAATTTTCGGTTAACCCTTGTCAACTAAGTCAAGTAGAGTAAGGAGAGGGGGAAAACCTTAACAAGTATGTCAGAGGTAAATATAATTATCCTTATCTAAAGGGACAACCTCTTCTTATCTTAATAAGTCAGGATCCCGCTTGCGCCTCATGAAATATATAAATGCTTATGCATAGCTCTTTGACCAAATGAAAATAAATAAAAATAAATAAATGAAATAAAGGGTGAAAGAAGGGAAAGGCTTCTTGTGTGGAGAGGTGAAGCAAGTAACTCTGTGGGGGTACTGTCCTGGCTCGTTGGTAGCAGAGCAATGCTTGTGTTCTTGAAGTGACTCTGCCGGGGAGTAGTCCAAGCCTGTTGGTAGCAGAGAGACACCATATATGAAACTAAAACTCTGACATACTATTTTACTTATGCATCTATATACCCTTCATCCCCAATCGAAACAACTCAACTTGAATTGGCTTGGTATGTGTGCTCCCGATGAAGATAATGGTAGGGACTACAACTTTAACTAAAGTTAAGTGATGAAGCTATGATAATCAAAGATCTGAACAATAGTTCCAGGAGAGTTAGACTTGATTTGCATGAGACAAGGTCCATATAGAGAGTTGGAGTTCTACCAGTGTGTCGCTAATGTTGTAGCGGCTACAACCACCCTCCAAATAGTTATTTATGCTTTGATTTTGGAGCCTTCCTTCTTAAACACAACAAATCATATCGCACTATCCTAGGTATTCGTGCTTTGACTGGGACTTATATTTTCATTTTTTCTTGTGTTTGCTTACTTAGTTGATTTTTCTAAGTCACAAGTTGATCTCCCAACCTTGTCTTACATCAGTTCTTGGCTTACCTCGAGATAGTGCACAATCCTTGAGGGAAAGTAACCTTGATGATTTGAATTATGTAGTCCTGACTACCAATGAGTCTTGAGCTTAGGAACTATGAAGTCATGGGAGGCATACTAACACTGAGCCCAGAAATTGGCAACACTTATTGAGCTTAGAAATTGTGCAGTGCACTGAGTCAGAAAGTTGCCTAGTTCCCCATAAATGTGGAGTATTTCTCAGCGGTGCGAATGGAAAGTTTCCTGGGGAAAAATAAAAAAATAAAAAAGCATCCCTATAAAAAAGGGATCTATTTTTAGTATCTCAAAGGAGGCACTTGCACTATTTTTAGAATTTTTTTGCCAAGTGTCGTTTTTTCCTTGATTTTAGGGATATGCGTCATAAACCATAATTTGTTTAAATCTATTTAATCGATGCTTCTAGAGCTCATTAGCACACTCAATCTTCGAGCTCTAGCACTCCCAAAGAGATCAAGGAACCTTTAGTGTGATCGTCGACACGTTTCCTAGTGAGTTTTTTTTTTTTCCTCTTTTGTCCCTTTTTTGTCGCTTTTTATCATTTGTCTTGTATGAGTGTTGTTTCACTTGTTTCTCTTCATGGTTTCTAGAGTTTTGTTGTTTTAACTTGTAGGAGTGTTTTTTTAAGTTTTAGATTGCCTTTCCGAAGTCTCACATTAGTTTTTCTGTTTTTGCAACAATAGTCATCTTTGCAGTGACTCTCCTCACGTACTTTGTTTTCCTTTCGTTTGATCAATTTTTGCACTTGATTCACATGCATTTATCTACAATTAGTCAATTTTGCACTCATATTAACACTATCTCTCATATCTTCTTGTTTTTCACACTTTCCTTGGGCATATCTAGGTTTCCCTTGGCCGGATTTCACTTTACACAGCTAGCACTAGGAAATCTGTAGGCTCAAGCCACAATCTTTGCCTCTAGAATTATGCAATGCACAGATCAAGATGGATCCAACTGCACACTGTGTAGTTCCAGGAGCTAGCCTCTCAGCCTGACCACTAAGACTGTGCATTGCGTAGTCTCTCCCAGGCCTCTACCCAGGCTTAATTGCACATTGGGTAGTTTCAACAATCAGGCTTCTACCTGGCTGATGGGACTACGTAGTGCGCAGTTCCCAGAGGCATCCAGTCCCCCCTATCAGGAAAAATTGTGTAATCCTTCCCATCTAGTGCTTGGTTTGCTGCTTGAACTTGCCTTGTAAGTTTTTTTGCTTAAAACTGACATTTTCTTGCCATGAGTGTCCTTTCTGTCCCATAGGTAGAACATTTGTTGAGCACCTCTCCAACAGTCACTGTTACCATGGCATATAAGAGAGCTTCTTCAAAGGAAACCACCGAGAGTAGCATTGGGGAAGTAGTTGAGAAAACATCAGTTGATTTTCCAATATATGCAGAGACTCAACTTTTTATATAGAAGGGGTCATCAACGACATGGAAACAAATTAAAGACACTTTTGCAAAGGACTTTGAGGTAGACTTAGAGGACCAACAAATTTGTCTTAGCGTCCAACAGTTATGGTTATACATGGTTGCATGTAGGTATCCCACCTTCTCATGTGTAGACATCATCAGCTGGATTATCTCAGACATGGATGAGAAGACTATGATATTGAATAGTGCTAGCGGGCAGAAGCTTGCCACCTTTCGGGCAGAATAATTTCAGCAGATGTATCACTTGCTCAAGCTAGTAAAGCACATGGAATCACTCTTCTATGCCACCCACAATTATGTGAACACACAAGACATTTTCAAATGGTGGGTGAAAGAGCCATCAAGGTTTCGAAGAGCCATTAAGAAGGCTTACCATCTCTTGACTATCTTTTCTTGTAGAATCCATGGTCAAGAGAGCACTGAAACCTTTCCTGAAGGGTGGGAAGTCTTATTGGATTAGTTGGTGAATGATGGGATTCCATTCAACTAGTCAAACCTATTGGCTCAACAATTGAAGCCCCATGTAGCACATTCTTATAATCTACCACAGCGTGAGCGAGCAATGTTCTCTATGTTTGCGTACTTACTGGATGTAATCTATGCACAACAACAGTTCCCTGGTATGAAGAGGAAATCGACACCATGAGAGATTGTCGTGAACATCTATTGCAAGTTTCTTTCAGACTGTAGTTATCGAGGAGTAATGGAATGACTAACTGACCACTTTATCATCCCGTTGTACAAGATTATATTTGAACAAGATCCACCTTACATGTCACCAGAAGCAATGTAGGTGATAGTAGATATTGCAGATTGGTATGTCTCACCAGGTGGCACCTTCATTAGAATGTTTGGCAGAGAGAAGTCTCCGCATATCTTACCAAGATATGTCACTGACAAACTGATCATGCAAGAAGTTTCACACCATCTCACTACAAGGTTGTCAACAACACTACACAGGAAGATGAAAGCACCATGACCCACTCTTCCTTTACAGATCAAATTATATGAGATAAATAACTTGAAAGTCATAGATGTTGAGGCTAAGGAGGTAGTGAGATTTGATTTCAACACTAAGGACTTTAATCTATATGATCCCCACGATATTTGCAAGGACCATTGTACAAGAGTCTAATTTTCGTGGATCGACAGGGAATTTAATTGGTCAGAGGAGGATTCTTGGAGGTACTGCTACAATGCCTCCAGACTCAATGAGTTGGTCAGTCTAACAAGGACTTCACAAGTCACTCCACAGACGCCGACATATCCGGAAGCAACCACAACAGAAGGTGGCACTCCCATGCAAGACAAGGGAAAGAGGAAGATTGCCTACAACAGATAGGAAGTTGAAGGAGGAACAAGAGTTGAGGAGAAGAGAATGAGAAGAGAAGCAGAAATAAGAGGAAGAACAAAGGTATGAAAAAATGACAGAGGAAACAACATCAATACAAGTTGAGGAAAAAAAACAACTAGCAGCTGAGGAGCCAGGTGACAAAATGCAGGATTAGGAGTGAAACACCCTCCTCCCACATCTACCTAAGCAACTGTCCAACCAGGGTAAACGTGTGATGAGAGGCCACTAGGATATGATTCGACCTCTTAAGTCACATTAAGGAAGTGGAATCGATGCAAACACACCATACAAACATTCAACATCAACATTAGGACCCTAATGAACCAATTCAACCTTTCTGCCTACCAACCCTTGTGTCCCACTGATTTTTTGGACCACTTGACCTTTGGAAACTAACATGCTATGGGCATGCCAACATCTAGGGACCTCTGGATGCTCTCACAAGCATGCAAGCCAACGTCCAGGGACCTTTTTGCAAAATGCTCTCCTAGTGTCCCCAAGATTTGAGCCACTTTTTCAGGCCCAGAGCCTAGATCATTGCCCATAATTGAATGACACCTTCAGAATAGGAAGATAACAGGAAATTACAATGCAAAAGAATTTACTTGAATAAGACCTTGACTAGACCCCTACCAGACATGACAGGCATTTCGTCAAACATATCACGAATATGTATTCTACATGTGTAAATAAAATATCTATGCATATGGCTCTCATACTTAGCTGAGAATCACTAAGAAGCATCGATGCCTCAACACATCAACTGCCATTTCGTCCATTAGGTCATAGTTACATTGTTCATTCATTTACCAGTAAAAACATGATGAGATCCATACATAGCTACTGTCATAAAACATATATATAACCAACATAATTAGCAACAAAAATACCAATGAAATCACAACCATATGATCCACATATAAAACATTATAATACTCATATAAATACAAGGAGAAATAACCTCATATTGATGATGCAAAATCCAAACCCAGGATGGGACTTCCACGTTCCACTTGACCACAGAATGGCGGAGCCAAATCTCTCTTCATACATTCACCCCTGTGCCATATTCTAAGCATGAATGTGCGATCTCATAGAACACATAAATCCAAAACCATCTAGGGCTTCCAGAGGCCATCCACCTCAACCGATCAAATAGTGATTCCACCTCATGGTCAGACATCACAAAACTAGCATCAGATTGATCACTATCCAAGCCTTCTAGGGCTTCCAGAGCGTTTGTTCCAACCAAGGCTTCTAGGACTAGTATCTCAAGCCACAACTGTCATTGAGATTCCAGAGCGTTTGTTCCAACCAAGGCTTCCAAGACTAGTAACTCAACCCACCAAGGGCTACCAAAGAATTTGTCCAACCAAGGTTTTCAGGACTAGTAACTCAACCCAAGTTACTACAGGGCTTCCAGAGCGTTTGTCCAACTAGGGCTTCTAGGAACTAATAACTCAACCTAAGCTAAGGAAAAATGAGAACCAACCAAAACAAAACAAGGAAATAAAGCCACAATCTCCATGGCTATCTAGGAAATGGCAAGGCTAGGCAATCCATTGTCAATCCAAGCAATCCTCCATGCCAGTGACAGATCATGACAAAAAATCCACATGCATATTCCACGCATGCAAAAACCAGTGAGGAAAACATACATGCAACTCGGTACTTGTAAGAAAATCTTGTTGTAGTTGTTGATCTCGATGTCATCTTGCATTTTCCTACTCTTCCTTTGCCTTCTTGCTCGAAGAATCCAAGTATGCCACACCCTCCAAGATTGCCCCAAGAAAAATCTAAGTATCTAAGAGTATGAGAGAGAGAGAATAATGAGAGAGCTCCAACACTGAACTGACAAAAGGTTACTAGATGATCCTCAGAAGCCTTTTAATGAATGAGGGTTCTCTTTTCTTCATTTTCCATTATTTTCCTTCAATTTCCTCCTCACATGCAACCTGTGACCTTTCACCTCCCTTTTCTCCTAATTTCATTTATTTTCATAAATAAATGTGCCAAAATTGCCATTTTGCCGTTGCAAAGCCTTAGCCATTTCCTTAGCCATTAATCAATCACAGGTGAGCCCCATCACTAGGATTTTTCTCAACATTAATCTTGGAATAAGTGTCCCATCAATCGTGGTTATTATTTTGCCTTTATTAACTTTTATTACATGGAATTTTCACTAGGGCTGTTATAGAACCCTCTCCCTTGGGGGAACACCGCCTTCAGTGTTGTACAACACCTATAACCACAAAATTGTTGCAGCAAAATATACTACCGATGGAGCTTTATAACTTAGCTCGTTGCAGTATTTACAATGATCAACCTGCTAAGAAGAAAACCACATGAAAACATAACAACATAACATCATAATGACATGACACCCATACCGCTTATTGGATCTTTATATCATAGCTCATGGTGGTATTTACATCCATATACATGTGTACATATACCAAAATCACCAAACATATACCAAAACACGATAACAAAACAACATGCCAAAACTTCTTTGCGTCAATCGGAAAACAAGGATGGATACATAGCCCACATTTGATCCGCCATCTCCCATGTAGCTTCATGGGGCCCAAAGTGCTTCCATTTCACTTTAAAGTTCTCGATTGCTTGGTTCCAGAGCATGAGCACCTTTTTTTGTAATATACACTGAGGCTTCGGCTAGAATTATCCATCTGGTTCCACCTGCAATATTGACCAGTCAATCACATGATCACATGGAAAACATCACGTACTTTCACTTTTGGAGGCAGTGCAAGTCGATAGGCTACTAGCCCAATCCTCTCAACAATGCTGAAGGGTCCACCAAACCATGGTGCTAGCTTGGCACATGATCCAATCTGTAGAAATTCCCACAATAGATCACCTGATAATGCAATATACTAAATAAAAATACTTGATCTACTTCTACAAACAATTATGTGGAAGCTTAATCAAATTGAGAAAGATCAATGAGAACACATATAACTGATAAGGAGAAATCAATCACACATAACATAGAAGAAATAACCCGGGGAAAGCCTCAGCCTAAAACCCCAATCTTTGTTTTATCATACAAGTGGAAATATAGTCCGAATTACAAAAAGAATCATCTCACAAGCTATCCTGCTCTCTCTGCAATCCCTATGCTACTCATAGACAGTCAAAGGCTTCTCACAAACCTTCTCCTCTGCCCTCCAAGCCTCCTATTTCATTGCACAGTTTTTCCTGGGGTCCAGTGCCTCCACAAGTGTGAATTCCCACCTCACACCGCTCACTTGGATCATAAATCACTGCACAAACCTAAAGGAGATAAATCCTTCTCCATGGATAAGCTTCCTTTATAGGAAAAATCCATCCAACTGATAGTACACTGTCCCTCCTCTGATCTCAACCGGGTCTCTGTTTGAACTGACATGCATGAGTTATTCATGAGAGAATATTCAGTTATTTGAAGTACAACAGTTATATGCAAGCATGCATTAACTAATTGAACTCACATTAATTTAAACAAACTATTTAAATCAATCTAACTGGACTTGACTCAGTTAACTGAGCCAACTAATTACAACTCAATTTAGAACTCATCCTTATCTCTTTAACTGATGGATAAATTCCTCAATTAATAGAGAAACTATTGCATGTCCCCACATAGACTTCATGCTTGATTTTGCACAACTAATTAACTCATGGTGAATTTATTAAATTATTTTCAAACAATTGTTAAGTTCAAGTTCGAGTTTTACTTCATTATTTTAGTTTAGGGACTAACTAAAATAGGAATCCATCCTGAACTACTAAAAACACCAATGCTATTTTTAGCACTTCCATTTTTCATTCCCTATTGCTCAATCCAGCACTGGTACCCAAACTGCTATTTATAGAAGTGATATTTTTATCACTTCTATTTTTAGCATTTCTTGTTGCTATTTTCAACACTCCCTCTCAACAAGAAAGGCATTCAGCTAGAACCTGATCCTATACCTTTGGAATGTTCTGCATGCAACACTTCTACCAAGTGTGGTTGCTCTAGCAACTCTAGAAACAAAAAAACTCCCCATTGACCTCTCTGTTGGGCTAGAAACATACTCTGATGCTGAAGATCTACCTGCTGCTCACAAGTGATCCCTCTCTGACCTCTGAGTTGTTGCAACACTCCATGCATCTCGCACCATTGCACACCTCTCTATGCCATTCTGCACTGGTGCAACACTCCTGTGCCTCTTGCATTGCTGCAACCTGCTAGCTCTACACAGTCTTGGGACTCCTGCACTGTAGCTGTCTCTGTCACTCCATCCGCATCTGTCTCTACCCATTCAGCCAGTCCTGCTACTCCTCGTTGGGGCTCCTGTAGCAAAGTATAATCAAAGAGGTTGGGTACCTCAAGGATCCTGTCCCTATTCCAGCCTTCTTGGGATGAGCATTCCACATCGCCCCATCTCCTACCTGGAGGTATGGATGCATGTGATCCCTCTGCCCACTTGGCTCAAAATTTCCCCTTAATGGAGGTCTCTGCACGAGTAGATGTCTCTACTCGATCTCCTCTCAACTTCTCTAGTTGTGGCTATTCCACAACCTCCTGAAGCTGCTTTACCAATCGTGGCTCCTCCACAATCATCTGAGACTTCTTCTGGCACTGCATGTTGAGAGGTAATGGACTCTCCCTCTCAACCACCGAGTCTCGATCAGTTGCCTTGCTCCTCAAGGCTTTGCATGCATCTTTAACCTCAAGAGCATAAAGGTTCTTAAACCATGAACCGATCTGATTCACCTGTCTAGTGATGATGTGTCTAAGGAAAACCTTTCCCTTACTAAAGACTACATCATAGCCTCTGTCTTCCAGCATCGAGATCAGCACCAAATTTCTCTTCAGTCCTAGTACATACTTGACATAGGTTAAGGTAATGCGAGATCCATGCTCCCTCTGAGAAACAACTGTGCCTACACCTGAGACACTATATTTTTCATCATTACCCATCACTATGAGTATCTGGAGATCTTTCTCCTCCAAAGTACTGAACGAACTCTTTTCGCCGGTCATGTGGAAAGAAGCTCCACTTTCAAGAGACCAACCACTCCCCACCATGGATGAAACCATGCATGCGAATAGTGTGAAATTCAACTCAAACAGTGAGACCAGTGCCTCACCTTATGATGCTTCCACAGATCCCTTCTTGGATTTCCTCAGTGGACAATTTGTAGCAAAATGGCCCACCTCATGACAATGAAAGCATCGCACTTTCGATTTGTCAAACTTCTTCCCACCTTGGGAAGAACTGGATTGGGAAAGAGAATCCTTCTCCTTACCCTTCTTCGCCTTACTCGCTCAGGTGCACTATCCTTCTCCTTACCCTTCTTCGCCTTACTCGCTCAGGCGCAGTTTTCTTCATCCTCCATGGATGAAGAACCATCTATGGTGCTTCTTCTTATCTCCTCCTACATCATATATGACCAAAGTCGTTCCCAATATGGTAGTTTCTATCTTCCATTAACTGAGTCTTAGTAGCTATGCCAACTCTTAGGAAGATCAAGGAGTGCAAGACTCACCATGTCATCATCAACTATCATGATCCCTACACTTCCAAGCTCATCCTTGCATGTGGTGAGCTTGTTCAGATACGTCGAGATCGTGTCGCCCTTTTCACACTTGATCTCTCGAAGCTTTTCCTTCAGTGCCAGCTTACTCTAATCGCTGTTATTCTGATATAGATCTTTCAATGTTTTCCACATTGAAAATGATGTTTCCTTCCCATGGAGGCTCGAGACAATGTGGTCTTGAACTCGCTCTAGGAGGATTCTCCTTGCTCTAGCCACACATTTCTTCCATTCCACCAGTTGAGTAGAATTAGTCGGCTTGGGGACTTCTTGATAAATGAAGTCCTTTAGATCGTTATCCTCTAATACTGCCTCCATGCGATCCTTCCAGGCTATATAATTCAAGCTGCCATAAAGGGCATACTCGAGTCTTAAACCATTGAATGCCATAGGTGAAATTGAGATGTGATAAGAACTTGATTTCTATCTCATGGAACCAAACTTCGAACTTCTCCTTCTTGTATACTGTTCTTTGCCTTGATCACATTTGCTCTGATATCATGTAGAAATTCCCACTGTAGATCACCTGATAATGCAATATACTGAAAAATACTTGATCTACTTCTACAAACAATTATGCGAAAGCTTAATCGAATTGAGCAAGATCAATGAGAACACATATAACTGATAAGGAGAAATCAATCACACATAACACAAAAGAAATAACCCGGGGAAAGACTCAACCTAAAAACCCAATCTCTATTATCATACAAGTGGAAATATAGCCCGGATTACAAAAAGAATCAGCTCACAAGCTATCCTGCTCTCTCTGCAATCCCTCTGCTGCTCATAGACAGTCAAAAGCTTCTCACAAACCTTCTACTCTGCCCTCCAAACCTCCTATTTCCTTGCGCAGTTTTTCCTAGAGTCCAGTGCTTCCATAAGTGTGAATTCCCACCTCACACTGCTCACTTGGGTCAGAAATCACTGCACACCTAAAGGAGATAAATCCTTCTCCATGGATGAGCTTCCTTTATAGGAAAAATCCATCCAACTGATAGTACACTGTCCCTCCTCTGATCTCAGCTGGGTCTCTGTCTGAACTGACATGCATGAGTTTTTCATGAGAGAATATTCAGTTATCTGAAGTGTAGTAGTCATATGCAAGCATGCATTAACTAATTGAACTCACATTAATTTAAACAAACTGTTTAAATCAATCTAACTGGACTTGACTCAGTTAATTGAGCCAACTAATTACAACTCAATTTAGAACTCATCCTTATCTCTTTAATTGATCGATAAATTCCTCAATTAATAGAGAAACTATTGCATGTCCCCACATAGATTTCATGTTTGATTTTTCACAACTAATTAACTCATGGTGAATTAATTAATTTGTTTTCAAACAACTATTAAGTTAAAATTCGAATTTTACTTCACTATTTTAGTTTAGGGACTAACTAAAATAGGAATCCATCCCGAACTGCTAAAAATAGCAATGCTATTTTTAGCACTTCCATTTTTCATTCCCTGTTGCTCAATCCAGCACTGGTACCCAAAATGCTATTTATATCAGTGCTATTTTTAGCATTTCTTGTTGTTATTTTCAACACAATCCGCAAGGAGCTCTTCTTTAGTTTGATGCGCAAGTACACATGTTCCCTAACTAGGAACTCATTGAAAAACGTGTTCCCATATGCATAGCTCTTCTGCCTATCATGTGTTGCCTTTATATTCTTCTTTATAACCTACATTTCTTGTTCCATGTCTTCCAACATGTCCGGTCCAATCAACACCCTGTTAACTAGATCAATCCAACTAATGGGAGTATTGCAACTCTGCCCATACAATGCCTCAAACAGACTCATACTCAAATATTCCTCATACCCATTGTTGTAAGCGAACTCTACCAATGGAAGGTACTCTTCTCGCTTTTGCTGCTAATGCATCACATACATCCTCAACATGTCCTCCAATATCCAGTTGACCCTCTATGTCTGTCCATCTGTCTATGGATGATAAGTTGTACTGAAGGCCAACTCTGTGCCCAAACCTGCAAATAACTGCTTCCAAAACTTGGAAGTGAACTTCACATCCCTTTCTGACACCATCTTCTTTGGAACACCATGCAATCAAACCACATATCTGATGAATACCTATGATACATTGCTAACTAATAATGTAGACTTCATTGGAATGAAATGTGCAACCTTTGCCAATCTATCCACAATAACCATGATGGAATCATGATGTCTCACTATCCTTAGCAAACCTGTGATGAAATCCATGGAAATGACCTTCCATTTCCATTCTAGAATCAAAATTGGTTGTAGCATGTTGGGTTGTGTTATATTCTTTCCACGACTAGCCCACGTAGTTAACCGGGGGGTTAAAGGAGGGGCGGAGCCCCCCCATTCGTTGAACTAATTGTGTAGCAGGGG
>APFE030904024.1:0-18234 GCA_000404065.3 Pinus taeda | reverse complement strand
GGAGATGTCACACTCCAGCTTGGACCGAAGGGCTTCTTTACAGCCATTTTCTACTGCCTGGAGGACAAATACAGAATCCTTGGAGGGGGACCGTACTTCTTCAACTCGGCAGGGGTTACATGAGAGAATGGATTCCCAAATTTGTCCCTGACAAAGAAGACCTCACATGGGCTCCAGTTTGGATCCGTCTTTACTCTCTCCCAGACGAATACTGGGAAGAGGACTGCTTAAAGAGAATAGGAAACGGTATCGGAGAATACATCAGGGCTGCAGAAGAAACCAGATCCAGGAAGTATATCTCTTACGCTAGAATTTGTGTATTCATCCGTCTAAACGAAGCTCTACCTGATTCGGTTACCCTCGCCCATCGAGACGAGGAATGGATACAGCCATTGGACTACGAGCATGTGCCTTTCAGATGCAGGAGATGCCATGAGCTGGGGCATCTGTTTCGGGACTGCCCTCTCAACATTAAATCTCAGTCCGATAACATGACGGATTCTCCTCCTCAGGATGGATTCACTCGAGTCACTAATTGGAAGCGAGCGCCTAAAAGACACCAGAATGGATCCAAGCCCCGAGCCCCTCACCCCAATAACCCTGCCTCCAAGAACATCTTTGACATTTTAGGTGATCTCTCAGAAGATCCGCCTTCTGCTCCCGTTGATAACCCTAACCGCCCCTCCTCCTCCACCAATCCCCCCCCTTCTAGCCCCCCTAGGTCCAAATCGCCTGAGATTAGCCCTATCATTCTTAGGCGGAGCCCGGAAAATGAGCCAGCGATCCCTGAGGAAATGAAAATGGATGAGTTGATATTCCCTCCGAAGGATACAGAGATCAATCAGGAAGAAGGAAGCCAAGTCCAAAATATGCAGGAAGAGCCCGAAAGCATTGACCTACATGGCCTGAACATTATCGATCTGGAGCTAGCTTGCAAGAAACAAGCATATGAATCCATCACTGAGACAGATCTAGAAAAACTAGAAGAGGTCATCTCCAGAGCTTATCACCAAAACCAACTCGGCATTCAACCTGGCAGCGAATGGAATAACAGTGCACATCCAAAGGACTCCAAAAAGAGAGGGCGGAAGACAGATCTCCAAAGAACCATAGAGGTTGGAAAAATCCTGGTGGATTCAGGAAGGTATGCAAAGTTGACAAAGTATTACAGTCCTTCTCAAATCAGTTAAACCATGAAGCTTGTCTCTTGGAATTTAAGAGGGCTTAATAGCCCAGGAAAACAACGGATGTTGGAAAAAATGATCAAGATGGAAAAACCGCAGATGTGTTTCTTTCAGGAAACCAAGTGCAACAGTACTACGCTAGGCCGCTTTCTCACGAAAGCTTGGCCAGGTTGCAGATCAGTGGCTGTCGATGCTACGGGAGCTTCTGGGGGGCTAGCAATAGCATGGAACTCCCAAGCTGTCTCACTCTCAGATTTTCATGCCTCCCATCACCTTATACAGGCAACATTCCATATTCTAGGTACCAACGTTCATGGCAACCTATCCAATGTCTACTTTCCGCAGGATTCCGGCAGTAAAAGTGTGCTCCTTAACACCATTGAAGTATTAAGCAGGAATCGGCAACATCCTCTTTGGATAGTAGGCGGAGACTTCAACATGATAACCAAGATAGAGGAGAAGTCAGGAGGAAGAACAAGACTAGAACCAGAGGCGGATCGTTTCAAGGACTTCATACGATCGGCCTCTCTCATAGATCTACCGTTTTGTAATGGTACTTTCACCTGGAGTAACCGCCGAGGGGGAAAGCATCAGATCTCCTCTAAACTTGATCGATTTCTGATTTCGGACAATGCGGTCCACCTTGGAGGCGATTTCTCGGCGGAAATTCTTGCCCACACTGGGTCAGACCATTGGCCAATAGCCCTGCAATGGCAGAGACCAGGGGATCGCACCAGGCGCCCTTTCCGCTTCGAAGCCTTCTGGCTCACTCATCCTGCATTCAAGGATTTCGTCAAAACCACCTGGGCCTCCTTTATCCCTCCGGAGGGCTCAAAAATGTATCGGTTTCAGCAACGATTATGGTTCCTAAAAAGTCATCTAAAGCGCTGGAATAGGGAGACTTTTGGGAATATATTTGAGGAGCAGCAGAAACTAAATAACGAGCTGAAGGAGCTTCATCAGAAAATAATCATTAATGGGCACACGGACGCAACTCTGGATCAGGAACGACACATATCAGATCAGCTTGAGGAACGAAGGAAACAAGAGGAGATATATTGGCGACGAAAATCGAGGGTCAGATGGTTGAGAGAGGGAGAGCGCAACACTAAGTTCTTCCACAATACAACAGTACAGAGGAGGATGCACAATAACATCCCCTTCCTCCAGAACCAGCAGGGGGCAAGAGTGGAGGAGCACAAGGAAATAGAACAGACCCTCCTCAATCATTTCCAACAAGTTCACAGGGAGCCAGCAGGGGACAGACAAAGGGAGATTGGGAAAATAACCAGCAACATTCCCAAGCTCATAACTGAAGAACAAAACGAGCTCCTCATGCGCCCAATTCAGCGCCAGGAAGTTGATGAGGCAATGGCTCAGCTTAAAGAAGGTAAGGCCCCTGGTCCGGATGGCTTCACCACAACGTTTTTTCATGCTTTTTGGGATATGATTAAAAAGGATGTCTGGGAGATAGTTGAGGAATCTAGAGCAATGCGCTGGATTCTTCCTTCCCTCAACTCCACGTTTATCGCCCTCATACCCAAAGAGGAGAACTCCATGACGCCTGACAAGTTCAGGCCCATTGCTCTCTGTAACGTTATATACAAAGTCATATCCAAAGTCATCGCTAACAGGCTAAAACCTCTCCTTCCCATGCTCGTCTCTCTGGAACAGTCGGGCTATGTCGAAGGCAGACAGATTTTGGATGGTATCATTCTCTTGAATGAAATCATTCATTCGCTCAAGCAATCCAAGCAAGCAGGTATGTTGCTCAAGCTAGATCTATCCAAAGCATTTGACAAACTCAGTTGGACCTACATTCACCACATGTTGACAGCTTTTGGATTCTACTCCTCTTGGGTTCGTTGGATTATGAGTCTCATCACCTCCTCCCACTTCTCTATCCTGGTCAATGGATTCCCCTCTCGTCCCTTCAAGCCCTCTAGGGGTATAAGACAGGGAGATCCACTCTCCCCCTTTCTCTTTGTGATCATGGCAGAAGGGCTAGGAAGGCACATTAAGCAAGCCCTCCTTTCTCATCACCTCAAAAGAATCGCTATCCACCACACCCCTGCCTCCTCTCATCAACAATTTGTTGATGATACCATGCTCTACGGCTACCCTTCGGTCCAAGAAGCCTACCATCTGAAATCTCTGCTCAACGACTTTTCAGCTACCTCTGGCACCCAAGTTAATTGCTCCAAATCTCAAATCTTCTTCTTCCACACCCCTCCTGTGGTCAAATCTGCTGTTACCCGCATTCTAGGCTTCCGCACTGCCTCTCTCCCTTCCACTTACATTGGAGCTCCTCTTACAGCATCTGCCTTAAAGCAGCCAGCCTGGAGGATCCTGTTAGAAAAGCTCGAGTCAAAGCTCTCTCTATGGACTCTTCGCTCTCTCAATCTGGCTAGTCGTGTGGTACTGATAAAATCTGTTCTACAGGCTATGCCTCTTTACCTCTTCTCTATCTTGGCAGCCCCAAAGTGGGTATTAAAAAGACTAAGAAATTTGCAGTGGGACTTTCTATGGGGAAGCTCAGAGACAAATCGCAAATGGGCTTTGGTGAAATGGGACACTGTATGCAGGCCCAAAATCCAGGGAGGTATTGGCCTAAGGGATCCTGAGAACAGCAACACTATAATGAATGCTAAGATATGGTGGCAGTGGGTAACGAATCCGGACAAACTATGGGCCAAAATATGGAGAGCCAAATACGCCAATAATAGGCCACAAGAAGAACTAATCAGATTCACACCTACGGATAGAGGCTCACTCATCTGGAATGCAGCGAAGCAGCACTATCAGCTCATACAAAAACATAGCTTTTGGGAGATCAGGAATGGGTGTACGGCTCGCTTCTGGAATGATGCATGGAATCAAATGCCCAGCCTCTCTAGCGTTTTTTCACCAGAGGCAAATCAGCTCAGGCAGGAGCAGCAGCTGGCCACCGTCCACCAGTTTTGGACTCAAGAAACGGAGAACGGATTCAGACAATGGCTATCAAGTAATCAGATAACCAACAATGCCAATATTGCAGGAATAGATGAACTGGGGAACGAGTTAAAGAAAAGAAGCATCCGATATCAGGAAGATGTGGATATTCTCAGATGGGGCTACTCACCAAAAGGGTCCTATTCTACCTCAGAAGCGTATAATCTGGTCGGTGATTTTCCCATCAGGCCGGACCCTCTCTGGGGGAGAATCTGGAGCTTTAAAGCGTGGCCTAAAATTACCCACTTCCTTTGGATGGTAGGACACAAGAAAATTCTCACATGGGATAGGCTAAGAAGACGCAATTTTCAAGGTCCCTCTATATGTCACAACTGCTTCCAAAATGAGGAAACCCAACAGCATCTTCTAGACTCATGCCCTCTTGCCAAACAGATCTGGGACAAGACAAGCTTCAGATGCCAAAGACGATGCAAAGTAAACAACGATATCATTGACACCATCAGACAATGGCCAAAGAGTCCCTACAGCTGCGCGATACTCAATCATCTCTGGAATATCATCTCGGGTATAACTCTATGGAACCTCTGGAAGGAAAGGAATCAACGCATTTTCAAAAATCAGAACTCCCCAATAGAAATAATCTGGAACCGATTGAAGGGCAATCTCAGAGAAACCATGCTCTTGCATCCTTGGGCAAAAGAGGACTTCCAAACCGCCAACAATGAGAAAAATATTCTTGACAATTGGGAGCTACAGATACCTCAGGAATTCATAATGACACAGAGAATCAACAGAAACATCAAGGATAATAGTAGATGGATACCCCCACCCATTAATACCTACAAACTCAACTTTGATGGGGCCTCCAAGGGCAACCCAGGTCAAGCAGGGTTTGGGGGCATCATTCGAGATTCTAGGGGTTCCCTCTTGCAGCTTTACTTTGGTAACATTGGATGGGATACCAACAACTCGGCTGAACTGGAAGGACTTTGGCAAGGACTATCTATAGCAAGGGAACTCACTCTACATCCCCGGATGGTAGAAGGAGACTCCCAGATCATCATCAACATGGCCACACGAATACAGAATGGTTCTCAAACTAGGAAAGTGGCTCACAGTTGGAGACTTGAAGCAAGGCTGAACAACATTGAACGGGAGATGCACCAACACAGAGTGCTCTCCTTTCTTCACACACGAAGAGAAGGCAACAAGACTGCTGACCTCCTAGCCAATTTGGGAGTGGATTGTTCCCGGCCCCTTCTAAGAGGGAACCTAGAAATCATCACAAACTTTCAAAAGGCTCAGGACTGTAAGAGTCTCATCCAAAGCGATGCAGAGTTCCCGGATGCGGGTGAAGGCACGTCTCAGATGGACGAGCCACATGCATAGCATGTGCTGCCCCGTGCCAAAGAAAAGAGGCTAAGGTCATTCGCCGTCAAGAATTAAGGTGGGAAGGCTGGCATTCAATGCAGAGCAGAGGAACAGCAGGGAAGTTCAGAAAGCCATTAAGGCGGGCTCGAACCGAGGCATCAAAATGCTTATTCATACGCAGGATGGCGGAGTGCAATTTCATCACAAGGCTGAGCAAAGATTTCTGCAGGGTCAGGGGAAATTGGATTGGGGGGACATTCGACGCTCATGCAAAGCCTGGTCTGGGGAGGACGACTGCAACCTTAGCAGTTGGTGGTACTCCGCGCGGAAACGAAGGCATAATTCACCTGGTGTTTGCGCTTCTGAGGCAATTCAGCCTTCGAATTCACCCACAGGGCACCGCGGGGTCATCATTCAGTTGGCAGAGGTCTTGGAACAGGGCAAACGTGGTGAAAGCTCAATGGCAAGGATTCGAGAGCGGCAGCCAAGCAGGAGAGGTCCAGGAAGAGGATCATCCTCTCGACGCCCAGCAGCAGAGGAGCATCATCACTGTTGCTGTTGCTTCTGCCATCGGAGGGCGAAAGCAACACCATTGCAGGCTAGACAGTTCTTGGAGGTTGGTAGTGCGAGTGCGGGAGAGACGGGGCTTCCGGCCTTTGGCTCTGTCATTTTCTCCTTGGGCAGCACGTCGGAGAACGCGGGCATCAATGCCCTCATTTCAATCTTGTTTACCAAATCGCCTGAAGAAGCGGAAGACTCGGTTGCGCCACCACCAATGCCACCAGGAGGAGAGGAAGTGGACGCAACAGCTGCGCAACCATTGTTGGAAGCTGACGGCAAGGGGAAGGAACCCGTGCAAGCTCCCTCGCCATCATTGGGGCCAGCTCCTCCGGGCTTCACCGAGGAGAAGTGGAGGGCGATGTGGGAAGGCGTCGAAGAAGGCCATGGCTGGGCACACGTCGTGGAGGACAAAAGCCTATGTGAGGAGGCTGAGGCACATCTTGCAGCCCACCGTCCACCCTCCGCCCGTTCCCAGGATTGAAGCAATACCGGGTAATTTAATTTTGCATTATAGTTATGTTGTCCGGCAGCAAACATCTCTGCCTCTGTCTTGTTCATATCAGAATGGTCTTAGGTCAATTCCCTTCTCGGTTGAGTTCATGTTGGATCAGATTTGGCTGTCTGATAGCCATTATCTTCAGTCAATTTTAGTAAGGCGCCCCTGCGTGGGCAGTAATGTGTCTATTTTGTGTAATGTTGCACCTTAGCGCTTTAGTTTTTTTGTATGTTGGGCCTCTATGGAGAGATGCTGTTAATTTTGAAAAGGGTTATGGGAATTTAGCTGATGCTGCCCCTGCGAGGGAGCCTTTGAATGCTGGGAATTTTGTAGACGCAGCCCCGCGTGGGAGCTTTTCATGCTCAGAAATCCAGGGCGCAACTGTTGGTCCTGGAAGGCATGCTTCACTGATTGTAACAGTTTCCATGTACATATAATACAATAGTCTAGATAGTCTTTTACCGAGAAAAAAAAAAAAAAAAAATGTAGTTTGATAAAAAAATTCCCAGGTCAATTCGAAATCTACCTTTGATAGTTGCTCGATCCTTTATTACATTTTATCATGTTACTTAGACACCTATGTTGTAATGCATTACCCTATAGGAAAACCTCTTCTTCATGATTTGATAATAAATTGGCTTCCTTGTGTGACTGGGTGTTAGATTAAACAACTGAACTTGAAAGCCTCTTAATGTCATTTCCCAATTTCTTAACCAAACATATCTTGTCCTTCCATGTGTGAAGAGTTGTGGAATTTTGCATTTCACTAATCTTTTTCAAGTTTGGATATAATAATTTAGGGTCTCTTTGCCATTCTAGAAGTTCATTGAGATTATATTTGGTGTCATCATATTGGCTTTAAATATAAACAACTTTATCAACTAATGAATAACTTGTTTTGAGCCAGTATCAAACTTAACTTATTGCAGAAGAGTTGTTGCTGACGTTGAAGCTATAGGTTTAACTCATTAGCTTCATGCTTGAATTTGGCAAGGTCTAAAGCACTTGCCTCTGATTTCTTTATATTCTTCTACAAATCCTTTATCCTATCATCCCTCTGCTTAATTTTGGATTCATATTGACCTCTAACTAATGTAACCTGTGCTTGCATTTATGCCTGAAATTGTGAAGACTCTTATGCCAGATGTTGAATTCTTTCATCCTTTCCTCTGATAAACTCTTGGACTCCAGTTGCTTTATCTATGTTGGCAGAGGCATAAGCTCCTACATACTAGGTCAATTCCTCAAGTTCCTCGTAAAGATCTATTGATGCATATTTCCAAAGCATTTATAATGAGGAAGATTGTAAAGTAGTGCTTGTTGTCGAGGCTTGTGTGTCAACAACCTTTCTCTTTTTTTTTTGTTCTTATTTAAAATAACTCTATGTTGAGGACCATAAAATACTTTTATTGGTGGAATCTCCTCAACATTCAATTGAATTGAAGTGGTCGGAGATACTAGAATTTTTTCCACACCAAGGTGAGCATTGATAGGTGTTTTTCAAATGACACCTGACTGTGCAAGTGTAGAGTTCGAGGAGTCGGGAGAAATAGCCACTGATTGATGTGCAGTATTGTCAGAAGTATTTGCTTCAGGAATTGTTGTTTCTTTTCTTGATTGCACTGGTGTTGAATTAATCTCCACAAATGTTTTCCAATCCTTGGAAATTTCAATAGCCAATGGATTCACTAAAGAGGGTTGTTCCCAAGAATTTGTAGGAGAAATTTAAACCGGGTTGGTAGCCTAAGGATAAACTCGTGTTGAAGAAATGGTAGGTTCTTATTTGATGACATCACCTTTAGGTAACTTGAGTAAATGTAAGGGTAAGGTATACCTTCGAGTGTCTCTGGAAACAAGAAAATTCTTATAGTTTTATGGGAAAACCACTTTGCTCTTTTGTAGACAAATACATAAGAAGAAGCTCCAAAAAAGAAATTATCATACTGATTGACTTCATGAACATAGCTTTTGGTATGTGCATATTTAACTACATTCTCAACCACTTTGGAAGGATCATGGGGATTGGCAGGAATAATGCAAAAGTTTTAACTCATGCAAAGGCATGGGTTCTTTTTCAGCATGCTAATAATTTTGAAGGGTAAATAAACCAATTTGCAAAGCGAAATGTGGCCAGATCCTTTTGGATACTTTCTTTAACTCAAGGGTTATACCAGTCCCAATAATCTGATAAGCAACTTCTTTGCATAATAGCTTGTTTGGAATGTAAAGGGGAAAAACATGATGACTACCATTACTTCCTCAATCCCTCATGTAAGTAAAAATATCTTCAGTGAACCAGTTCCCAATTCTCATCAAATAATCCATGGAAGCAGAAGAAATTCTAGGAAGTTTAAAACTGAAAATGATTTGATAAAGGGGGATCATTATAAGGTGACAAATGCGGTAAAAATGATTGAAATAGTTTTCTTCCAATAGTACGCTATGATAAACATGGATGGGAAGAGGGTCGACAAGTGTCCATTTTCGGCCCATATATGAAATTATAACAAGAAAAAAATGGTGTCCATGACATAAGAAGACATGTAGAAAGGCAAGTTGTGAGTATCCATTTGTTTAGAGAAAAAATCAAGAATGTGTTTGGCAAAATTATCAGATAGAATCTAGGCCCAATTAGAAATAAATCCATCAGAATCCATTTTATTGAGAGGGACCCTGTCTACAGGTAATTGCGAGATGCTTTGACGGGGGAATAACCAATAGAGCATGGAAGTGGCATAGCAATAAGGAGGAGCTAAATATTGAATGGCATAAAACCCAAAGGAATCTTCCTTTTGCTTATTTGTATTACTTCTCCACTCTCTAATCAAGCTAGGAAGTCCTTATTATTTACACATGCATTCTTTGTTTGTGAAGCTTTCAATGAATTGAGAATTATAAACTAGATGTGGCTCCTGCAAATGATACATAACCTAAATATGTTGTGCCTTGAAGGAACTGATGACTTTTCCTCGTGAGGTTACAAATTGCCTCCCAGTGATTTCACCATTCTCCACCACCCAGTGAATCATATCCATGTAAGGGAGAAGCCTTGGACACATGAAAATTCTGTGGAGGTAAGATTTGGAAGCGTCTTTGTTCATTGTTTCAGAAGTTTTGTTTTCGCCCTAGTCTGCTCTTTCCACCTTTAGCAGTTCTAAATCTTTTCTTCGCGATTCTTCCCCAAGTAGCTCATATATAGAATTCCAAGAAAAAATGTCAGAATCTCTTGTACACACAGTATCAGTGAAGAGAAAGGTATCTGTAAACTTTCCATCAAGTGTTTCCTTAAATGTCCTAGCTGGTTACTATGGAGGAGTTTTCTTCTTAGGCTTCACCATTCTAACAATTTGTAAATGGTTTTCTGTAGTAATCGGTTGTAACAGGGAAAATCAATATTATAGGGTTTTATCAAGTAAATTTAATATAACCACAACTTAATACAATTTTAGTCAATCAAAAGAGGCATTAAAATCTATTATGAAACAATTAATTGGATTAAAAGGTGGTAAGCACGAAAATTAAATATAGGCGCGCTTTTCAATTATCCGTTAACTCATGAAGATTGTTAAAGGATGGGAGGTGGTGTAATTTAATTGAGTGAATAGGTGAGTTGATAGGTAACATGGTCACTGACCTCATTCCACGAGGTTGGACCCTGGAAGGAACAAAGGAGGTGCTCTTAAGGAATCACCAAGCTGACTAGGCTCCGGGATGACGTGTGATGAGGAGTAGCGTTTTCCATAGAAGGTTGTATGGTCATTGAGTAGATGCACCAAGTCATCCTAGAAGGAATAAGGATTTCATGCAATTAAAAGGGTAAGGATGGGTCAGGATTATTAGGACAAAGCACACATGAAAAGGTATACGTTCATTGTCCAATGATAAATGGAGGGAAAAGTGGGAGTGGGGCCAAAATATGATGAGTTGTCCTGGTGGTAGGCTATCTTGGCGCTTTCAAAAGGATGGCTAGTATGTATCTCTTGGGGAAGAAGGGATAAGGTGATGTGTACAAGGGAAGTGCAAAGGACCAATAAAAGAGTCAAAAGCCACGTGACATGACAAAATAAGGGCCCACATAAGGTGGTGAGTCATCTGGGGAGGCAGATCTTGGGCGAACTTAAAAGAATGCGAGTTTTGATTGGCACAAGGAAAAACATTCGTGCAATGTGTCAATCAGAGAAGTAACGAGCACAAAAGATTTAAAATAAAGTCTTATTAAAGCCCAATACTTAGATTTATTCAACTTATGCTTGATTGTGGTGGTTCTTGGCCTTGGGCATTATTATATGTTTTATTAATAATACGTAAAATTCATCCTTACCTTATTATATATTATATATATATATATTATATATATATATATATAAGCTCAAAGGATTTTTTGAATCTTTGAAACAAATTTTAAGGCAAATTCAAATCTAAAACTTTAAAGGGCCCTCATTTTTTTATCACGATATTAATATAAAATGGGGGGTTGTTGTTTGCCACAACAGAGAACAAATGGAGAACTCTTTGTTTTTGTTTCATAATTGAGCACTAATGTTTGTTTTTTTCATTAATAGAGTGTGATTATTTGTTCTAGGACTATTGTTTGAATTTAATTTTTTCATGCTTATTTAAAACAATCTTAAGCTATCTTGCAAAGTTGAATAGAGATGTATTTGGGGTTGATTATTGCATTTGAGCAGGATTTTATACATTAAGTTGATCGCCAACTATTAGTTTAATGTCTTATTAGTTAGGTTTTTTCTTGTTCTTTTATTTGGAATAATATGGTAGTTTAACGAGATTTATCATTTCAAGTACAATCTCCTTTGAATTTAGATATATGAAAAATAGAGATACGATAACTATTTATCATATATTTGTTTGTCTATATTTGTGTGAACAAGTATTAGAACTATTTCAATGACTTGTCAACTCCAATTTTGTTCTAAACTCAAGTTGGTTTATGCTATGATATATTGCTCTTGATTAAGACGAGGAAAATTACTTTTCCTATTAGATTTATTTTTGTTGCTTGCATCTTAGATTAATTTGCATCTGCATTTAGGAAGCATTTTTAGAAGTATCTTTTCGTAGGAATAGCCCCATTGGTGGCTTAGCTACACCCTTATGTCAGCTTAAAGGAACCTTTCTTATAAGAACACAACAAGAGGGTATGTCTAATGTCTCTTTGTGTTGATAAGAAGTTAAAAATATCACAAATCAACAGGGAGAGTGAGGGGTAACTAGACCCATTTTAACTAATCAGAATCACCATCCCAAACGAATAGGGGCCTAATTGGGGCCATAACCAGGTGATCTCCCCAATGTTGATTATGGTCATTTTTGGCCATCAAAATTTTGGCGCTAGGAGGTTAATGAGAAGTTGTCCTTTTGGATTTTTGTATTTTAAAGTTTTTATATATTTGCGATGGCTCCTTCTAAACTTCCCATTTGGAGCTGCATCTCTATAAATGCATCCTCAAGCACTCCAATGAAAATTCTAAGACTCTTGTCAAAGATGAAGTTTGATGGTAAGAGTAAATTTCCAACACGTGAACATGTATTTCAATTTATTTATAGTTTTGCAAACTCTTCTTTTTCTGATATTGACAAAGGTGTTATATGCAAAATTTTTACTTTAATTTTCACAGGAAAAGCGAAAAGATGGTGGAAATCTCCACCAGATGCCTCTATTTACAGTTGGAATCAATTTATAATAATTTTCCTTCATGAATTGAAAGGCTCTGACTATGAAAAAGTATGTAACGAATATGAATATTTACAACGATTTAAAGATGAGTCTATAATATATTTTATCTTTTGATTCAAATTATTTTGCTTAAAATCTAAATCTCGAGATAGACCTTCAGATATTGAATTGATGGAATGGTTTCAATATTTCATTTCTCTTCCTTGTGTTTCAAATATTTGCAATGAACCGGAAGATTTAATTTCTCTTAACATATTTTTTATCACTGAAGAAGTTGATGCTTACAATGGCATGGTTGATCTTTAAGTAGAAAACACTGAAATTGCCAATGAACAATTTCAATATGGCATTAGAGAACCCATTAAAATTAATGCACATCTTGAAACTATTTCAAAACATGTTGCTGATGAAACAACTGTTCAAAATCAAAATAAATGTGATGCTCATAATAAAGGATAAAATCAACAACCACTAATTCAAGTTGAAAATATCAACCACAATGATTCTTCTAGCAATGCACTTCCTTCAGCAAATACTTTTGAGTTTTCTAATGCTACCAATAATGTTCAACCACAAGGTTCAGAGTAGTTAAATATTATTTTTTACGAAAATGTGATCAACCAACTACATGATGGTGAAGCTAAAATATGCATTAAGGAAAATAATGAAGAAAATACAAGCAACAAAATTTTCAGAATTGTATGTTTAATCAACCCTTTTGCTCTTTATCCTAATATTTTTGTTGATCTTAATTAGTTTGAAAATATTTTACAAATTCCTCTTTACACAAATATTCTTTCACAAAACGGAGGAGTTGCCATAAATCAAGAAAATGGTGAATTGTCGGTCAGTTCTAATCAAGATAAAGAATTATTAATTGATTGCATCGTTAACAACTCATAGAATTTCTAGGCTTCTCAATCAAGTCAGTGTTTCGGTTCTAATTTACTTCTCTTTTTTTTGTTCCTCAAGAAAAAAATCCATAATTTTCATTAATATTCAACAAAAACTACATTCTAAAGACACACTAAAAGTGTGTATGCACTTTTTCGATCCATCAATTCCAACAAAAAATAACTAGGTTTGGGAACATTTTTAAAATATCCCCAAATCATCCATTAAACGTCTTAACGTTCATCCATACATAGCATAAACAAAACATAGTATAATTTTTGTGCATATTCCATACTATCGGTCCTTCAGTCCAAAAAAAAAAAAAAAAAGGGTTGTTAACTGAAAATTGCTAAGAAAAAATATCAAGGCACCCCAACAGCTAGGAGATGGCCCAGAGATCGACTAAAAGATGAGGCCATAGAAATACCATCGAAAAATTCCAAAACCCACCATAAATATTTAACGAATGTGAGCACCACCTTTGAAAGGTCATATATAGATTGATTCAATTCCATGCATATGTCTTGACAATAACAAAATGAGAGCATATTTTTAAAATTCATCAAATCAAGAAAAATAGGCAGCAAAATACAATTCCTACATGATTGAGAGCCATTTGTCCAAGTAATCACTAGCTTTGACTCACCAAAAATCTGAAGATGAGATGCACCATGGTCTATGGAAAAGGGAGGAACCGACATGCAATAATTTATGCATAGTTGTGGTCAGAGCATAGATGGATGATGAATCCAACACCGCAGTTCACAACCAATTCTGATGAGGTACCATAAAAAAAGCCCATTGGAATGATTTATCGGGGAAAACTTCCACCAGCACTCAAGAGTGACAAGGTTCAATATCTTGAGGGAAATGACATAGAATCACCATTGTCTGAGCAACAACATGACTAGGATTGGGAATAAGGCCATATAAGTTCATATACTCTATCATATATTTTGGTGTGCCACGAGTATAAAGCATTATTGAAGTAGTTCTAGTGTCTAACGTAAATTTCAAGTATGTCCAAATCAGTTGTAGATTTCCGACCCTAAAACCTAAGAGTAGGAGTAATGTGATCCACAATATAGGCGAGTTTATTGATCGCCTGATTCCTAAGGTGATCTAATAATTGGATTAGAAGTAGATGATCATGTTGACACCCCATACATGGATCAATTCCCAAATAAACATGAGCACCTGACTCTCTAGATCAACTGTTTGTAAATGGTTTCAAAAGTATTCAATACATCCCTCTATGCAATGGAAATATTTTAACAATATTTTTCAACCTGTCTCATCTAGTATTCCGCAGAGAGCGGTGAAATATATTTGGAAGTGACCACCTTGGTCAACAAACTTTGAGTTATGAGAAGGCATTGGACTCCATTTGCTGTAAGGGCATGAGAGAAATGAAAAATATTCTTTAATTGCCAACTTCCCAATCTTTTTGGTTTAGTAATTTTCTCCCCATCAACCCAAGGAATAGTGGATTTTGTACCATTCTCAGAACATAGAAATTTGAATTAGATCCTTTGCTTTTGTTCCAAGACTCCTTTAGGGATCCATGCCAAGGACACCCAATATACCATAATAGCCTCTAGTACAGATTTAATAAGCACAATATGGCCAACTCTAGAAATCCATTAGTGACACCATAAATTAATATGGTTTTCAACCTTGGTATATAACCAGTGCCAATCCTCTCTTCTATAGAGTTGGGTTTAGCACAAACCCCAAGTATTTAAGGCCATCATCCAATTGCGCGCATTCCATTGAAAATATTTCAATGATATAATGCACAAATTCGGCATCCAAATTTGATATGAGAAGAGAAGATTTATGATAATTAATTATCATCCTAGAAGCCTTACCAAAGAGACTAATGATTTTTTTTTAGAATCACCACCTCACGTGGATCCCCATTACAAAATATGAGAATGTAATCCATGAATAATAGATGAGACTTGGCCAATGTGTGAGAAACCAGACATATGACTTAGCTTTCCACAACCAGAATAAATAAAAGAGATGATAATGAGCATCCCTATCAAAGACCCTTCTCTACATGAAAAAAAGAAGATTCTGAACCATTTATAAGTACAAAAAAATAGACAAATTGAATGCAACTCATAACCCAAATAATGAACTCAAGAAAAAAACCCACATGAGTTAATAATAGACGAAGATATATCTGGTTGACCCAACCATAGGCCTTTGATAAGTCAAGATCGAAAATGGCCTCTTTTAGTTGCATAGTCATAATATTGTGAAGACTTTCTTGAGCCACCCCTATGGCTTCATGAATCTAGCAACCCTCCCAAAAACCAAATTGTTCCATAGAGATAGATGTTGAGAGGATAGGCTTGATGCGAATTGAAATTATGTTTGAGATCACTTTATAAACAAAATTACAAAGCGAGACCAACCAAAAATCATCAAATGGGATAAGGGCATCCACCTTGGGGATTAAGGCAATAAAAGTAGAATTTAAGGTTGGTATAGAATACTGCTTCTTTCTTGATTCCTCCACCACCTCAAGCAAATATTTCCCCAAAATTTCATAAAGGCCCAAAAAAAAATTCAATGCCCCAGCCATTCGGCCTAGGGCTCTTGTCCTTTTCGAAGCTTTGTAGGACTAATTTGAGCTCCTCATCATAAACTTCTTTCATAAGGTCCAAATTCCCCCCCTCATCTAGGAAACAAGGGAAGTGGAAGAGCAGTTTGAATGATCACAACAATGGTCGCCTCATGCTGAGCTCGAAAAATATTTTCGAAATGATTTACAAACATCAATGCAAACTACGTAAAAGAGGAGACATCACTCCCTTCTGAATATTGTAGAGACCAAACAATATTCACCATCTTACAACCTTTTGCAAAAGAATGAAAAAAAATGGTATTATTATCTCCACATTCAAGCCAAACAACCCGGCTCTTTAAATGCCACTCATCCTCTCTGAGTTCCAAGATATGTTGCTTCATTTTTTCCAGTTGAAATATATGGTCTCTAGACTCAGTAGAGGCAAATCCCTTGTTCTCTGACAAGGAAAATGACTGAAATTGATATTCAATGATTTTGAGGTGCTCTTCTTCAACTAAGCTCTTCACATATGCCCATTCTTTTGCTTTTTCTTGATTTGCATAAGGTTCTTCATGAAATGTTTCCTTGCAGAAAGGTCATCAAGAGGAGAATAGTGATCCCACTATTCCTTAACCATATTAATTAAAGAGGCATACTTCAACCATGAGGAGTTTAATTTGAAATGAGAGGTAGGTTTGTGAACATCACCTTTTAATTTGAAGAATATTGTTGAATGATAAAAAATACCACCAGCTTTGATCAATTGATTTATTGATTAGGTGATCAATTTTAAGCTCAAAAATTAAATTTCCTAGAACTTCTTGAAATTGGCACCAAATTGCAGGCTCGCCAATTTGAATCCAACGCAACTTGAATCGCTCAAAACCGATATCATATGCTCTCGATATCGCGTTTTAATCGTTTTCCCAATCATGCAAAAATTTTGTAGGTATGTTGACTGTGTAGTTTGTATGCTGACTGGGCAGGGTGAATGGATATGTTGACTGTGTTTCTCAGACCAATGGCAGGGTTCCACTTTTCCTCACCGGAGTGGTCGAATTTCGTAGTGTTTTGATTAGTTGTTGGTGTATTTTTGGTGGTCTAGTAACTGGGAGCCACGTGGGCCAATGGGTGGCTGCCACGTGACCTCTCAATAGTGGTAAAAGATTATGGTTATGGGCTAAGATACCCCCACCGAGATCAAATATGAGACCTCCCACTAAACAACAAGGAGCATTACCAATAGGTCATGATTTGGTTCTTGTTTTTTTTTTTTTAACAAGATCGGGGACTTATATATTATAAAACATCGAAAAAGGGACTATGCCCCAGTACATATGGAAGGAGCAACACAGTGGAATTGATGCAAAATGGGCTCGCAGTCCTGATTTCCACTTCACTGTTCATGTTTCTTGAATTTTGAAAAACATACCAACTATATTGTCGGAGGAACTGGCCTAATAGAAAGAAAAATTTACATTGCATGGAAAGTTATCTAAGGAGTCACCAGAATTGATTAACAGAGTCGTCTGGAGGCTGATATTTCTTGTAAATGTGCTTGGTTGATGATGCACCTTGCACACTTTGGTTTAGAGTCCTAATGTAACCTACTGCTTCTTCTAAATGGTGGAATTTCTCTTTAAGCCCTTCAATTTAAGCTTTTTGTTTCTCAAATTTATTTTTCTTGGATTTGTTTTCTGACTCAACTTCAGCCTTGAGTTCATTGAATTATTTGATAAATCGTCCTATCATAAAGCAATGCGCCTTGCAGAGAGCACAACTGCTGTTGGTCTCAATCCGGTCCAAGGGGTTATCAGACATTGTTGGTGCTAGAGGAACCGACTCCTTGTGCTTGATTCGATGCTTGGTCGGTGGTCTTCTGGAAGTAGTAGGGTGAAGAGCAGGGGTTCTGATGTTGGGTTCTGTTATATTCTTTCCACATAGTTAACAGGGGGTTTGAGGGGTACTCGTAACCCCACTTTATGGGGTCTGGTGCAGCACCCCGAAAAATTTTGGTTTTGGACCCTATGTTAGGTTGGGCGGACCCACCTATGGTTTTGTATGTGATTTTCGCACATGTTTTTTGGACGCGATGGTTTTCGGTCCATGGTTTTGGACGCGATGGTTTTTCGGTCCATGGTATTGGATGTGATGGTTTTTCGGTCCATGGTATTGGATGCTTCGGCATGTATAAATATGTATTGTAACATTGAAAGGAATATAATGAAAAATCAAGCTGGTAGTCTCGGTTTTGAGATCCAGTGGGAAATCTCTGTGTATATGTGTTTTATGTGTTATGCTCTCGCTTTTTATTTTTCCTGTGATTTAGAATTCGTATGCAGGTAATTTCTGTTTGGGGTTAAAACCTACATTTGGTATCAGAGATGTTTTGGCTTCAAGGGGACGCCTTTGTTGCTGAGGGATTTCGCTCGGGCCTGTGGTAGACCCTGTTCAGTGGGAGATCTGCGAGATCGATTTTGGTGGTGAAAGAAGATGG
>APFE030904020.1:15684-40845 GCA_000404065.3 Pinus taeda | reverse complement strand
ATCAAATCATAGAGATCTATAACCATAAACAATATAGGATCAGATGTATATTAACCATACAAATGCATACACCAATACAAGATTCAGAAATATACAAGAATTTGGAGGAAAACTCAAATAGGTTTATTGATAGAAGTAGTAGAAGAGAGGAATACAACCCAGCGGTCTCACCCAGTGCCACCCTCCCAACATGAAATCCCTCTTCACCTCATGAAAAGTTAGATCACCCAACACTACAATGTCTCATAGAGAAACCACCAGCATTTCCTTACAAAAATACAAAATTCCAGCCTCTCGATCTCTAGGATGAGGGATCCATATATAGATATTTGCAGGTGGGTGAGTCAACTTCTAGGATTTTGATTAGTGTCATTTCACTGATAGTTCTTGGTTCCACTTGGAGATTTCATGATCTCTTACTCATCCCTAGGCGAATTCAGAGACGAAAGCGTCAAATGAGTAGTTTCTAGAAGATTATCTGGGTTTCCACCTAGAAAACTGCCTCTGCCATTTGTCTACTCTCACTCATCGCACTGTACAGAAGGGATTTTCAGTATACATCGCACCCTTTGCATGTGAGAGGTGAGATGCATTGCACCTTCAGCATGGAGCAGTCTGTATGGTCCAGTTTTGACTAGTTTTGAGCAGTTTTTCGGGGATAACTTCTGGGAAATGATGTAATCATCTGACCTTGTTCCTTTAGGGTATGAAACAACACTTTTAGGGGTTTATAATCCCTTGTTTTATGCACATATGTGATTGGGGTTGCAGTGCCCAAATATATCTATAACTGTGGGGAAAATAGAGCTTTGTAGTGGAAGAAGAAACCTACATTAGTGAGGATGGTTACTACAATGCAAGATAAGTGTAGATGCAAAAAATATTGTGTGATATTTGTAGTGCATATATCTAGTGACAAGGGAAAAGATGTTGAGGATGCAAAAATATTCAAGAGGTAGTCTATATTGCAATGGTATCAAGATGTTCTTTTCTAGAAGATATTTGAGAGTTACTTCCTCATAGGGAAGTGGATTTCTCTATTGAGTTGGTCCCAGGGGAAGCACCAACATCAAAGGAACCTTACAGGATGAGCACTCCAGAGCTAGTAGAACTCAAATTGTAGTTAAAGGAGATGCTTGACAAGGGATACATTAGGCCAAGTATATCGCCTTAGGGTCCACTAATGTTGTTCGTAAAGACGAAAAATGGTACTCTCAGATTGTGCATTGATTACAGGAATATGAACAAGGTAACGGTCAAGAACAGATATCCATTGCCGAGGATCGATGATTTGTTTTATCAGTTGAATAGAGAAATAATGTTCTCTAAGACCAACTTCAGATCAGGATACCATGAGGTACGATCAAGGAAGAGGATATCTTCAAGCCTATGTTCAAGACTAGGTATGTGCATTATGAGTTTGTTGTAGTTCCATTCGATTTTACTAATGCTCCCACTACATTTATGTGTTTGATAAACAATGTTATAGGTCCTTATTTGGACAATTTTTTTAATGTATTCATTGATGACATATTGGTATATTCTAAAAATGAGGAAGAACATGCTGACCATTTAGCAACAATTTTGATATTTCTAAGAGAGCATCAATTGTATGCTAAGCTTAGCAAGTGCAGATTCTTTCAGGCAAAGGTGCATTACTTGGGACATGTCGTTACCAAGGAAGGCAAAGCAGTAGATTCAGAAAGGGTAAGGACCATCATGGAGTGGGAAGCTCCTAACAATGTGGATAAGGTGAGATCATTCATGGGATTGGAAGGTTACTACAGGAGCTTCATCAGGAACTTCTCATGCATTGCATATCCTATCACATCATTACATAGTAAAGGTAATAAGTTTGAATGGATGGAAGAATGTGAAGCTAGTTTTGAGCAACTCAAGTAGTTGTTGTCACATGCACCAGTGCTAAAGATTGCAACTTAGGACAAGGAGTTTGTAATGTGTACAAATTATTACAAGAGAGGAATTGGTTGAGTTCTCATACAAGAAGGATAGGTAGTGTACTATGAGTCATGGAAACTGAATGAGCACAAGAAAAACTATCTGATGCATGATCTTGAGCTAGCAGCGATCATACATGCATTGTAGATGTGGAGGTACTATATTCTTTGTAGGAGGTTTGTGTTGGTGAGAGATCACAGTGGGTTGAGGTATTTGTTTGACCAGCCGAATCTAAATTCCAGGCAAGCTAGATAGTTGGCCACCCTTAGTTAGTTCAAATTTGAGATCTGGTACATCAAAAGAAAGGAGAACTGGGTTATAGATGCTCTTAATAGGAAGGTATAGGTAAATCATATAGCAGCTATGAGCTCTTATGGTAAAAAGTTACAAGATAGGATCTTGCAAGTAGGACATCAGGATGAAAAGTACAAGGAGATCATGCACATGTTACAATAGGGTACAGGTACAGGTACATGTATAGATATAGGTACACGTATAAGTACAGGTGATCAAGGTGCAGACTATCATCTCACAAGAGATGGTTTTGCGAGATTTAGGGATAGGATATATGTGTCAAATTGCATTGAGATTGAGAAGCTTATCTTGAAGGAGTTTCATGTGAAGCCATACTCAGATCACCCAGGGTGTCAAAAGACATTGAAGGTGGTGAAGAAGTTCTACTATTGGCTAAATCTCAACAAGGAAGTGGTAGAGTTCATGGCTAGATGTTTAGATTGTCAACATGTAAAGGCATAATGTAAGCATCCATGTGGTCTATTATAGCATATTGCTACTCCATAATGGAAATGGGAGGTCATTCCCATGGATTTCATTACAGGTCTTCTGAGGACAGTGAGAAAACATGTTTCTATCAATGTCATGGTCGACAGATTGAGCAAGCTAGCTCACTTGATTCTAGTGAAGACTACATATTTAGAGAGTAAGCTGGTACAAGCTTTCATAAGAAAGATAGTGATATTACATGGTGTTCTAAATAATATTATGTCTGACAAGGATGCAAAGTTCACTCCCAAGTTGTTGAAAGAGCTATTTGCATGTTTGGGTACAAAGTTGGCTTTCAATACAACTTATCATCGGCAAACAAATGGATAGATGTGAGGAGGAAATTGAAGGAAAATAATGGAAAATTAAGAAAATATATGCCTCATTAATAAAAATGCTTCTGAGGATTAGTTCGTAATGTTTTGTCAGTTCAAGTTTTGGAGCTCTCTCATTATACTCTCTCTCTCTAACTCTTGGTCGCTTAAAGTTTCCTTGGAGCACTCTAGCTTTGGAGCAACGAAGGAAAAGTAAGAAAAGGGAAAGCGAGGAAAACAAGGATCAAGGAAAGAAGAGCAGGATCAAGGAATTTCACCAGGAACACTTTCAAGTAACATATTGCATGTTTGATTTACTAGTTGGTTTTGACATTCATGGCTTTGCATGTTGGTGTATGGTTCTCTTGTTGTCGATGGCATGGTTTTTCTTGGATATGAAAATGGTTTTCAGCCTAGCCTTTCCTTTTCCATATGCCATGGTGTGTTGGGATTTTTGTCTCAATTTTAAGCTTTGGATTTGTCAGATGGATTTCATAATTTGGGGCGGAGGTGGTTTCAAGGTTCATTTCCAAAGGCCTAGGAATCCCTTGACTGGTTTTAAGAGGATACATGGTAAGGCCCGAGGGAGGAGTATCAGTTTAGGGCCTAGCGATCTAGGTTTCATTTGCGATAGATCCTGAGAGACTCATCTTGGTTTAGGGCCTAGTGATCTAGGATTGGATTGCAGTAAAGCCTCAAAGACAAGGAGACATAAATGTCCTCAAGGAGAGTGATGGATTTTACATGGCATCCCAATCTGAGTTCATTTTTATGATCAGAGCACTAGTTTTGGCATGATCATGGTTTGGTTAGGGTGGAGTTGGTTTAACTTTTGGATTCCCTTGGTCTTTTTTCGATTGGTTTATCCATGAGATCCCACATTCATGTTGGAAATATGGTGTGGGGTTGACTAGCTGAAAGAAAGATTGGTTCAGTCATGTCTATGGTTGGGTGGTATGTGGAAGTCCCAAACCTTGTTGGATTTGCCTATGATTAATCAAATCTAATCTCTCTTGTTGTTTTACTTTTTTATATGTTGATTTAATGGCTGCCATATCTTTGTTATTTCCATGGTTTTATACTGGTTATAATCATGGCTATTTGACTAGTTCATGTCATGGTTATTTCATGTATTTACTTGGATTTTTTAAAATGATGGATGAAAGACCTCATTGATGTCATAAAATTTCAAGGGAGAAGGTGGTGATCCTTCTTGTCATGTTTCAAAAGAGTTTTCAGTCATTCATGCTTTATCTTGTAATCTAGACCTGTAGGTTTCATTGATGCCAAATGTTTATCATAATGTCAATCCCAGTTGGGGATGGTTAGTTCTAGTCCTAAAGTTTATTTTTGGTTTATTAGTCTTGTCATCATGTGTTTGGTGTATTCTAAAAGTTACAAAAAGTTATGGGTTGTGGTTAGAATTATGGGCCAGAAAAGTGCCTTAAATTATGTGGATGCTAACACAATTTTGCTGGGAAAAGTCCCTTAACACAGGGATGTAGGTATGTGAGAGCATCTCGAGGTCCCTTGACGCTGGCATGCCCATACCATGAGCACATATATAGGTAAAGAGGTATAAAAAGTTAATGGGACCCAGGGGCAGGATGCCTGAATGTTTGGGATGTTTCCTGGGGGTGTTGTTGCTGATGTGAAAGGTATGGTTGATGTGTTTCCATCGATTCTATTTCCTTAAGGTCACCTGGGAGGTTGAATCATATCATAGTATCCTCTTCATCACATTTTTACCCCGATTGTCTGGTTACTTGGGTAGATGTGGGAGGAGGGTAGTTACATGGTTCTTTGGTTCTTGTAGTACCAACCTAAAATGGCGTTCATGCACCACCTCTGACTTTGAATAAATTAGTATGTAATTCAAGAATACAATTAAAAACTTGTCCAAATATTTTATGAATATAACATTCATCAGGAACACAAAAATGGTTTGTGCAATTATATGTTCAAAATGCACCACTACCAACTCATAATATGCATACCCTTTTCTAAAAGCTATCTTACTTATGTTTTCTTCCTTGATCCTCAACTAGTGGTATCCTAATCTCAAGTCTATCTTTTAGAATATCCTTGGTCCTATTAGTTGATAAAAAAAAGGCCATCATTTCTGGCTAGAGGGTATTTATTCTTCACTATGGAATTCGTTAAGTTATCTAAAGTCAACACCTAACCTCAATATTCCATCCTTTTTCATGAAAAAAGGACCAATTCTCCCCAAGGTGAAACGATTGTCCATATGTACCATTCCTTTAACAACTCTTCCAATTGCAATTGTAATTATTTTAATCTTGGTGTACTATTTCACTAAGGAGTCTTTGACACAAGAGTGGTTCTTGGAATAAAATCAATAGAGAAGTCTATATCTCTCCTAGGTGGAAAACCTTGTATTTATCCAAATACATCTTCAAACTCTCTAAACTTAGGATAATATTTAACTTTTGGCTCTTTTGTCTTCTTTGGCTCTTCCACATGGGTTACATATAGTTGACATCCTTTCCCCAAACATATTTTTTACTGTGGTTGAAATCTCCTTTATAGAAACAAGTCTTGGAATTCCTTGCATAAACCTTTGCTTTCATCCTTCATTGAGTAAAGTAAAAATCTTATTACCACAATCTAGGATAACATAATTATTTTCCAACCAATCCATTCTAATTAGGACATCATAATATCCCAATGGAATGATGTTAAACTTTTCAAATGCATCCATTCCATTTATATTTATGGGATAACTCTTGACAATTTCGTTGATCATTTTCTTGGTTCAAATGATTAACTAAACCAACCCTAACCATTCAATATTTCTTTTGATTAAATTAAATATATGCACTGATTTAGGGGTATGTAACAATCACTTTCTCTTGAATAAGTTAAAATAGTAGCGAGATGATTTATAATCTTTATCACTTCAATAATATGGGATCAGTGAGATGCCTATCGATCCTTCAGGGATCATATATTCTTGGAATATTTCTTCCCACGTTTTCCATTATTGCAACCCCTAGATGTTATCTATGGTCCTCATTTTATCCTCTATGTGAGGGAAATATCAATAGAAATGATCCCCTTGACATCCACAACATTAAAGTGATTGTATTTCTCTTTTCCCTAATGAGTCTTCCATTTTGTTTTCATCATGAGCTTGTCGGTTTTGTTGATATTTTTTATGGATATTTCTTCTGAAAGGTGGCTTTAATCCATTCTTCTTTGATATAAATTTTGTTTCTTCTTATCTCTCCAACATTTTTGAAAAGTGTCCTTTTCTTTGTTCCAATATTACAAGCACTTGGCATTGCTAGTGGTTTTAGCTAGATTATTAGGCTAATCAAATTGAATATTAAACTATAAAGTGATGCAAATCCACTTGAACCTTTTAATTTTTTACCTTCTTCTCCTTGATGAAGCCCACATACCTATAATATCCAAGAATTTTCTTACATATTATTCCATGGTCATGCTTCCCAATATGAACTCAAAGAATCCCTACATATTTTTGTCATAGTAGTGATCTAAAAGATAATAGATTTTATTTTTATTTTTTTTATTTTTATTTAATATAAAGCCACCTTTAACTATTCGAATTTTAAGCCGAAGGAGACAAATTAACGAGGCGAAAATTTTTCCTGGAATCTGGCTGGAGTTGGCCAGATTCCATCTACTAGAAAAATTCCAAATTGTCTCCCTTAACCTGCTCAGTCAGCAAAAGTCAACCGACCTTTGACTACTTCTAACTTCCTCATCCAGACTCAAATTGACGAACTGTTCGCACCACTGCGATCATGATGACAATATATTTAACATGAACCTAGTTCAAGCACAATCCAAACACTATGATTTTTGAGCTTTCATAAGCCCTCTTTGTCCTGTGTGTGTCTCTGGAGCCACTTGGAGCATTAGATGCATATAATCTCCTAGATGAATGAATGGGCGAGTAATGATATCTCTGAGCTTTTCTACCTCTAAAGTCATTATGCCTTGCATGAGGTCTACCTTCTTCCTCATGTGACTTGATTCATTATTTGTATTTACAATTTATTTTCATTTACAATAGCTAAGTGTTTATCTACCTCTAATCCTCCCATCCACTTATTATTCTTTCATTTTTAGCCTTGTATCTCTACACTTCTTCTCTCAAAATACTTATAGTCTACTAATTTAGCTACTTCCACTTTGCTTCTACATCCATTAGATTTAGTCTTTTCATTACCCAAACTAATGTTTAGGCCCTTAGCCCACACCTCACGATTTTAAACTCTTTTTTCTCCTCCATATCTCTAATTCGTAATATTGAGATGACACCCCTAATTCTATAAAAACATGCATACAATTATCTTCTTTTGAATGAAAACAAATAATTATAAAATTTGGAAGTCATATACATGATATTTCTACTTTTTAAATACATTTATAGCCTTATTTTGATTTTTTGTGAATCTATGCTACCCAATCCAAAATTGAATATTGGACTCTACTATTCATTAGCTCTCCATTGCCTACTCATATGTCCCATTATGATCTTTGAGTTGAAAGTTTAATGGCTATTTAAGGTTTTTCCTATCTTTCCAAAAATTTCCTGTAATGTTGTAGACTTTTTCCTACTAATTCTCTAAAGATTTAAAAGCCTATATTTTAACTTTGATTCCATGGATGGATTCTATAGTCCAATAGATTTCTTTTGATTACTCACATGCTCCAATAAGAGCTTTGAGCGAGTAGTTACACCCATTGGAAATGGATTGGTACCTTATTTATCACTCTACTTGTTTCAGGTGTAAATTTCACATCCTAGCTTTATTTTTGTGCTCAAAATGTCACTTGGGTAATATTTTTAGGAGCTCTTTGATTAACTTGCAAATACCACATGTAGCATTGGTACACACAATTCTTGTTTGGATTCAACATCCAAAAATATTGTTTAGGGCTTCAAAAATTCCCTTGAAGTTTATGACTCAAAAATCATAGGATACTTTATATCGAATTCGTAATAGAATATTGATGTTTCTTTCATACACGGGCCTAATATGGCATCTAATTCGTGTGACTAGTTCCATGTCACTTCCTCTACCACCTTCCTGTTTCATCACCACCTAACCTTATGCCACCAATTAAATGTCAGCTTTTTTTTTTTTCTTTTTTAGTTAGGAACTTGGTAAATTTCATGAGAATTTACAATAAGATTATGTTCATGTCTGGTTCTTGACTATCATGAATATGTCGAGTTGAAGGTGTTTATTGTGCTTAACGTTCATATTATGAAATGTGATTATGTTCATATCTGGTTCTTGACTATCATGAATATGTCGAATTGAATGTGTTTATTGTGCTTAACCTTCATATTATGAAATGTGTATTATTTTAGCGTGCTTAATTTTCAAATTTTTAAAAAGATTGGAGAATTATTTAATGTGTATTATTTTAGCGTGCTTAATTTTCAAATTTTTAAAAAGATTTGAGAATTATTTGTTTGATTTATAAGTTTTTTTAAAAAGATTTGAGAATTATTTATTTGATTTATACCTGTTTTTAATTTATATACTATTGTATTTGATTTATGTGTGTTTTTAATTTATATACTAGTTTAGCCTTATAAGCTAAATAGTTGTCAATAGATATCAATATATTCACAGTGAAATGTTAATAGACATCAATTTATTGGAAATAAAGTGAAATGTTTTGTGCAATTTCTTTTTTAATGATTGAAGCCTAGTTTATTGACTATGAGGGGTTGGTTTAAAATTTAGAGTATTGAAGACCCCATGTAATTTTTATTTATTTATTTAGTTGTTTGTTTTTGAATTTTTATTTATGCATTTCATTATTTGATTTTGAATGTATCACTTGAGTAACATAATTATATGTACTCCCTCAAAGTGTTCATGAAATACTCATTGCACTATGTATTGCTATCTATTAGATTCAATATTTTTTTTAGTGGAATTGATAGAAAAGGTATATTTCTCAATACTCTAGAGCAATTTGTTGAAAGAACTTGTCATAAAAATATTTCTATTTATCTAAATTCATATTGAGACACAAAATGGAAAATAGTTTCATCTTTAGAGATTACATGACAATGCAAGCATGCCCAACTTTATTTAAGAAATAATTCTTATCTATTTGATATATCATTATTTAGGAATTCAATAAGTGACCACTGACAACCATTTTCTATCTAGGGCAGCATATGAAATTCTATTGAGCTTGTTGTGCCATTTTGTAAAATTTTATAGTAGAGAAAATTTTAGATAGATACAAGCATGAAATATAATATCTTTTGATGTAGTCATGATTTTTTGGATCAGAATATATAGAATTTCAATAATAAAATGAAGAAGAAGCACATACTCTAGCACTAATTAGATCAATTTGGGAAATAAGACAACAAAAAATATACTCCACCTAATTTCTATCCAAATTATTCTTTTCTTATTAGTGGCGATGACCCTAAAATTGTTAGGGAGGTAATGGATTAAGACATGAAAGACTTTGGAAAAATTCCTTGATTGAAGAATGGTAGCATGGGAAAATAATGAAATTTTTGATTTAGGGATTTACTAGCTAGAAGAAGTCCTATTGCAACAAATGGGTGTTAAGGAAGAAGTTGAATGCAAAAGGAAAAGTGGAGAAATATAAAGCTCGGTTAGTAGGAGAGAGCTATTCTTAGGTAGATGGAATTGACTTTGGTGACATTTTTTACCTTTTCCAGGTTAAACTATATTAGATTTTGTTGCCGCTATTTTTTATCTTGAAGTAGGGAAGTTGGATGTGAAGAAATTTTATTCCTACATAGGGATCTAGAAGAACAAATCTATATGAAGTAGCCATAAGGATTTGTTGTGAAAGGAAAGAAACAACTAGTATACAAGATGAAAATGTTCTTGTATGGGTTAAATTCCTATGTGGATGACATGAAGGATCTATGTGCTACAAATTTTATCTTGGGGATTGAAATTAAAAGAGAACAAGAAATAGGAAGCTCAAGTTGAATCATAGGAAGAATGTAGAGATAATATTGCAAAGGTTTAATATGCAAAAATGTAAATCGATAAACGTGCCTATTCTTGTAGGTGCAAAATTTATTTTTATATTGTTGTACCAAGATACATGAAGAGGAAGAGGACATGCCCCATTTTCCATATGTAATTGTGTTTGGAAGAATGATCTATGCAACAATTTGTGCTAGACTAGACATTACACATGTAATGGAGTATTAAGGAAGTATATGTCAAAACTATGGAAGGTACATTAAGCAATAGTAAAGAGGGCTTTCAGGTATTTGTGTGGAACTACATGTATTTTTTTACTGAGGAAGACTAGGTTTGGATAGATTGTTTGAATAACATCACTTTGTTGATGCAGATTAGGCTAGAGAAATGGATCAAAAAAGATATACACGTGACTGCATGTTTAATCTATTTAGAGGAGCAAACAGTTGGATGAGAAAAAGATGATCTATAGTACCAAAATTATTGGAATGGATATTCTTTGCAAATGCGACTTTTTAGGATCTAACTAATAAAAATAGAAAATGGTTCAAAAATATCAAAAAGTATTTGTCTAGATAGTTATAAGATATCATATTTCTGTAACCAATATCCAAATACATTTATTTTTGATAGGTTGGAGTAGTTGGTAAAATCATTTTGACTTGACAATGGATGTAAAATTCACTCAATTAATTTATTTACTACAATTGGCCCTTTCAATATTAACATCATACGTGAAAATGAGTTTGTAATTTCTCTTGTCCTTAACACACATTCTCTAAATGAATTGTCACAACCCTCATGAAAATTTTATGTAATAAAAGTTAATAAAGGAAAAATAAGACCACGGTTAAGGGACATTTATTCCAAGTTGAATGTTGGGCAAAGATATCCTAGAGGGCATCACTAGATATGTATTTTGGCTAAGGAAAATTGGCAAAGGCTAAGGAGAAGGCATTAAAAGGAAAAAAGGAATTTTTGGCACACTTATTTATGAAAATAAAGGAAAATAGGAGAAAAGTAAGGTGAAGGGGCACAGGTTGCATGTGAGGAAGAAATTGAAGGAAAATAATGCAAAATGAAGAAAATAGAGGCCTCATTAATAAAAAGAATTTTGAGGATTAGTTGGTAACCTTTTTTCAGTTCAAGTTTTAGAGCTCTCTCATTATTCTTTCTCTCTCTCTCTCTCTCTCTCACTCTTGGTCACTTAGAGTTTTCTTGGAACACTCTAGCTTTGGATCAAGGAAGGAAAAGCAAGCAAAGGAAAGGAAAGCAAGGACGAAGGAAGAAGGGCAGGACCAAGCAGCTTTACTAGGAATACTTGTAGGTAGCCTTTTGCAAATCTGATTTCCTAGTTGGTTTGGAAATGCATGGATTTGCATGTTGTTGTATGGTTCTCTTGTTGTCTGTGGCATGGTTTTTACAGGTTATGAAAATGGTTTTTATCCTAGATTTTCCTTTTTCTGGATGCCATGGTGTGTTGGGATGTTTATCTTGGTTTTGAGCTTTGGTTTACTGGATGGATTTCAGAATCTAGGGTGTAGTTGGTGGGTTTCGATTGCGATGAATCTTCAGATACAGGGCTCGGTTTAGGGCCTAGTGATCCAGGATTCGATTGCAGTAAATCCTTAGAGACAAGGAGACAAAAAATTTCTCAACGATAGTGATGGATTCTAGATGGCATTCCAAGTTTGGTTCGATTGTGATCAGAGCACTGGGTTTGGTGTGATCATGGTTTGGTGAGGGTGGAGGCATTTTAGCCTCTGGATTCCCTTGGTTGTTCTTGGATTGGTTATTTTACGAGATCCCACATTTAAGCTTGGAATATGGCACAAGGGTGATTGGGTGAAAGAGAGATTTGGTTCAACCATGTCTATGGTTGGGTGGTACATGGAAGTCCCGAATGTGGTCGAATATTCCTATGATTAATCTCTTTATTCTACCTATATAGATCCATCTAATTTACCAAATGTATCCTTTTCAAATCTTTGGTGAATTTTTCTTCCTTGTAAAATTCCACAATTTTAAATTTCTAAGATTTAGGTTCCAAAATATCAATATTCAACTATTCTTTTTCTTAATTTAGTGAAGACAATAACCTAGTTTGAGGTGATCCTGAACCTTTTTTCCTCAATCTTGAATAAGAATCTTGCTTCATTTTGATATTATTATTTTTAATCTACATGAGTTGGGAATAAATTCTATCTTATTTCCCTGTGGTTGAAGTTGAAATGCTTGAAGATGAAGTCTTTGGAACTATAGATGCCATTATCAAGATTTCCCTATTGAATGCAAGCTAACAAGGTAAAGATTTTTCTTTACTTTGAGTTGACACTATAAGTTATTCTTATTCAATTCAAGGTTTCTATTGTAATTATTTTTCTTCATCCTCAATCTTTGCGATAGATACTTTCTATTGTGTCTTTGAGATTACTCTTTTCATATATTTTTCTTTTAGCTGAAGAGTATCCAAATCAATATGTTGTAAAGTTTGAGTAGCTTTCAGAATTTGTTGTGCACTATGAATTGGATCTTGTTCCCAAACATCACCATTAAAAAACTTTTCTTTGTACGGTTTAGCCACTTGCTTGTAAGGTGTATATCCTTTCTTAACTCTTCTTTCTAACAGAATTCTTTGCAGGTCATATGGCCACACTTAGCCTTGAGATAATTTGATTTCCGTAGCATATGTTCAACTTATTGTAACACTACTCTAGTATTAATCAAGAAAGGTCCCGCTTTCTTTAATTTAAACATGTATATATGTTTGTTTGATACAAAATGGAAAATATCCTCATTGGAAAAAAAAATAGAAGTATGTAAGGAGGCAATTCCTAACCATATAGTTAAATTTATGTAAAATCTTTGTATAGATACCAATATCCCAATCTAGTATCAGTTCTAAGCTACAAAATGTTAGTGATTACCAGAAATACTCTAGGAGGGAATTGGTCGAACAATAAATTATATAGAACTAATAAAAATATATTGACAAAATCAACAAAAACCATATATTGGGGTTGATTTCTAACAAGTGAAGTCCAATGAATAATACAGATTTCATTTCCATTTTGATCTTTAATTTGGAGATGTAGGTTTTAAAACATGCCATCTTGAAAATAAAGAAATAGATACATAAGGGAAAACTAGTACCTAAAAGATTAGTCATACCATAATGAGCTAACTGAATATTGATGACATATTCTCAATACTAATTAAAATGAAATATAACAAATGACTTCTTGGTGGTTGAAAGGGAAGTTAAAATCCATAATATTCTATCATTAAATAACTTGGAATCATCATATCGAAGTAGAAAACAAACCATACCTAGGATTTATCTAGACATTTAACAAAATATATTAAAAGGGTATGGAGGGCTGATTTATGGTAAAGGGGAATTCAAGGGTAATAAAGACTCAAGAAAAATTTCCTTTTCCTAAAAATTCAGCTCATTATAACTTTGGCCTAGGAAATCCTCATTTAAAGGTAGTTTTTGGTTAGGCATTATAATCATTAACATTTCCTAAATGGACAATGGGTGAATAGTTAACATGTTAGCTTCATTCTCAGATACAATGGTTTTATTGATATGTATATAATGTTTAACACACTAATAGATGAATTCATGGTAAGGATAGGTCTAAGGACTAATGAATTAGCCTAAATAGGATTCCCAAACTGAGGAGGTGTGTTACTAGTCTTGGAACCATTTAAAGGCCCACTCCCTAAGATTGTATAAGTAAATTTCACAAAGGAATTCATGGGTATCTACTCCCTAATCTATTACTGATAGGTATTCAAAATTAATTGGTTGGGAAGAGTATGAGGATTGAGGTTTAGTGATTTTAATCTTCATTTTTCCTTGAAAGAAAAAGATGAGTGGATTCAATCAATTGGATCTGAAGACAAATCACACAGAATGAGACATCACTAAATGATATCAGGGGGATTAGCTAGCAGTTTTAGAAACATGAGGGGGTTGGGGGGAGACATAACTCTTTATGTGATGCGTTTCCTGGTGGTATCACTCAAGAACTATTTCATACCTCCTCCCTCTCATTATCATTCAAAAACTTTGGTCCCCCAATATAAATTTTAATCTATTTACTTATAATGACCACATGATGCACTTTGGATCTTGCATGATGGTTATCAAAGGGTAGAAAGGGTGTAAAAGTACTACTAATTAAAAAAAATAAAATTTGCAGCTACGAAAAAATATTGTGAACTTCCCATTGTATTATCAACTTTTAAAGTTACAACAACACCAATAAAATAAATAGTAAAACACTTGCAAAACAATGAGGAATATTTTTTGTGTGTAAGGATCAATTACATTCCTTCATTAATTGTAGAATTACCTATGTAAAATCATAATTTGTTTGAGGTATCCTAATGATTAAATAATAAATATTATTCCTTTCTATCAAGTTTAATTTATATACAATGCTAAGTCCAATAGACTCAACGGCAACATCTTAACATACAAGCAGAGCTCAGAGGGAGATCTCAAGATGAAGGGCGATTACCATCGATACCTTGCCGAGTTTAAGACAGGCGCCGAGAGGAAGGAGGCCGCTGCGAACACTCTGCTTGCTTACAAGTCTACGCAGGATATTGCTGCGGCAGAGCTGGCTCCAACGCATCCTATCAGGCTAGGGCTGGCTCTTAACTTCTCGGTATTTTATTATGAGATTTTGAATTCGCCAGACAGAGCCTATAATCTCGCAAAACAGTTTGACGCAGCCCGGGCTCGCTGCCTCCCCGCGGCGCTTCCTCTTCAAGATGCAGGGCCTATGGTAGGGGGGCCCGTCCAGTGGTGTTTGCGCAACCTTCCTCTGAAGCAGTCCTTCGCCGGCGGAGAGGTGGTCTTCAGGAGCGGTATCCTTCACCAGATCACCAGTGTTGGCTCTCGCCAGGCGCTGGCCATCGATCCTGATAGGAATCAGCACGCGATCGTGGGACTATCCGGTCACACGCTGCTGAAAACCCTTGCGAACGACAGCCTCAGGGATTTCGTCAAAACTTTGTTCCGAGGCGAAGACAATGCGCAGGTGAAGACAGAAACTATCTACATTAAATATCAGAATGACGTTCTGTTTATTTCTGGCGTAGATCTGGGTTCCCTCCCACCATGGAGTTCCGAATGGGAGCCATATCCATCGCTCTGCGGCTCCCTGTACAGATCAAGCCCTGGACTATCAGATCTAGTCCTCTTGAGGGCAAATCGATCCTATTTTATCCCGATCCAGGGGAATATGCACAGATCGAATTCGGGGTTCATCGAACCAGAAACCCGCATGGCCCATTTGATAAATCGGACCCAATCCATATCAGATCTGGTCGCCCATCCATTGATATGGGTCATGCAAAAGCCACAGAGCAAAATCTCTGCATCAGATCCATCAAGCCAAATGCAGGACCATCAAGCCAAATGCAGAGAAGAAGTTTCTCCCTTTCCCCGCCATGGATCGAAGGAATCCCGGATCTGTTTGAACCAGGCAGCAGGGGTCAGATCTGAACCAGATCTGCTTGAAGAATCTTCTGCTTATCAAATCCAAGTCACCCTCTCGGGCAAGACGATAATGCAATGGGCATGCGCTACGGATCTTGTGTAGGACCTCGTGCAAAATCTTGAAAGCCGGCTAGGAATCCCTTCCTATTACCTCAAGCTGCTATACAAGGGTAAGCAACTCATGAATACCCTTCCTCTTTCCTATTACAGCATTCAAAGGGATGCCTCTATTGTGGCTACATTTCGATTGAGAGGTGGTTCCTTTAGGCAGACCTCCTCTGCCCCTTCTTTCTCCTATAAAGATGTTGTCCACAAAGATGCTGCCCATTCACAGCGTTCTCCATCAGCAGGCCATCCATCTGAGGCTCCAAAGCCCTTTCTAGTAGACAAATCAGAGGACATTCCTTCTATCAATCTCTCCCATCCGGGGATTGATGATAGATATCAACTTTATGCAGAAGCCGCACTGGTATGTAGATTTAATGGGCTATGGCCCCGCACATCAGATCTATACCAATGGATTCACACCAATTGGACTAAAAAAAGTGAGATACACTTATGTTCAAAAGGATTCTTCATTGTGGTTTTTGACCGAGATGAAGATTATCAGAAGGCGTTAACGGAAGGCCCTTGGTTTTGGGGCTCGGAAGGGCTCTTTCTAACTCCTTGGTTTCCAGACTTCGACCCTTCTACAGCTGTTATCACCAAGACTCCCATTTGGATCAGGCTCCCGAACCTTCCGGTGCATCTATGGCACGTCTCGGTCTTCCTAGCAATCGCAGATACTTTGGGAAGATACCTGGCTGTGGACTCTTTGCGGAAGGAAAATGGGCTCTACACATATGGTAGATTCTGCGCAGAAATAGATATAAGAAAAGGACTGCCGGAGCAGATCAATCTCAAGTATGGAGATTTCCATTGGACCCAAACCTTGGATTACGAGAACACAGCTTTCCGCTGCCGCCATTGTTATCAGACAGGACATCTCCAAAGTTCCTGTCCCCAGTTCCTCGACAAAAGGAAGACTCCTAAGCGCAAGCCCAAATCCAAAAGCTGGAATCCCTGTACGCCTCCTCCGCCTATGGAAGATTCAGACTCCACCAGTTCAGATGAGGAGGAAATAGTTGCAGACGAGCTGAACGCTGAGATTCCGATGGACGCTCCCTTGGATGATCCAGCAAACCCCTCAGTCTCTCAAATTTCTCAGAAACGTGCTCATCTCACTTCTTCCTCAGATTCTGAGAAGGATTCTCCGCCACCAGAGCATAACAGTCTTCAACTCGTTTCGGCTCAGCCAAATTCCACTGAGTGGGTCAAAGTAAGCAAGAAAAAAGGAAAAAAAATTTGTGTGACTGTATCAATCCCCTCAGGGTAGTTCTCTCTGCCTAGTCCCGGTTCTTTGTTATTCCATGTTCTCTTTAGCCCTCTTCTGGTTCATAGCCAAGGAGCAAGATGTTGCCTATTTCCTTGGGCCCCCTTGCTTTTCTGCTTTGCTTGCATACAAGCTTGATTGTACTATACTCTTCTCTTTTTAATAGAATTAGCCTAATTTACACAAAAAAAAAAAGTTTAATTTATATACCATGGATTTTACTTAATGAGAACACCATCACTATACAGTCTATCCATTTTACCCTTTTGTATAGTAATCAAAGTCATTATAAAATTTCTTATTAAGGGTGTTAATTTAGTTTATATCATTTCCCATGCATTACAATTATTATGACACACACACACACACACACACATATATATCTATGTGTGTGTGTGTGTATACATATATATATATATGTGTGTGTGTGTGTGTGTGTGTGTGTGTGTGTGTGTGTGTCTATATATATATATATAATATATATAACAACGTAAGAATTACATTTAATTATCATAAATTAATTATTGACCTATGTAATTAATTATTCCCAAACACACACATGTATAGATATTATGACATATCACTTGCTTATACTTAACACTGCTATATAACAATACTATATGGCTTGTTTCATGTTATCACCATAGTATTATGGGTACAATGCTACTACACTATTGTCATCGAGTCATGCTATACCCTAAGTATCGCCGATATGATACTCCTAATTGAATATCAATAAGCACACCACTTTGTTGGGTTATTATTAAAGCTAGATGGTTTATCTTGGCTTAAAGGACATTAATTCTCATTACTAAATAAGATAGCACCATTAATACCATAAGTGTAACAATCAACTTTTGTTAGAAATTTAACTTCCATTAATACCATTCATGACAATTCTTAGACATAAAAGTTTCATAACTAACCAATTAACCACTAGAAACAAGAGGAACAATACCAATTTTCAGTTAAGGAATTTAGTATACCTCCTCAAGAGGTAAGTTTAGTTACAATAAAAATATATTAGTGGTGTTTAACGTTGTTTAAATGCATTTCAAGATTAATCAATGGATGAGTTCTATTATTTAAATGTAGACTCTTTTGGAGGATGGTGACAATTGGAATCAAGCCTTATTCTCCAACAAACCAGGTACCCTCACCATGGATCTAAGTCATCATTTCAGTCTAGCTACCTAAGTAATAAACATTGACAAGGCTTGTGTTCCCTTTAACTGTGTGATGGAATTGATTTATTGTCACTCAACTAAAGACAAGTCGAGTTCATGGATCCAAAAGGTCACAAAATGAGACTGGTCTAGATTCCTAAGCTTCCCACCTTTCAACAAGGGGTGACATAATGAGACTTTCCTCCATGCAATTCTAGAGAGAGTTTGTTCCATCATTGTTTTTGTTATGCATAATTTATGATTGTGGAAAAAGGTGAATCACCTAGACTTACTGGCCTAGTATAGAATCCAAACGAGCTTGGTTATGTCAAAAAGATGGGCAATTGACACGTGGGAAGTGTCCACTCGGGGAGAATCGGCAGTATGACAGAAATGGTGGCGGTGAATGCAGAGGGAAGGATTCGGCGGTCAGGGACACACCAAGGAATGATGGCTATGACGTCGGCCAACGGATTGGCCAGGACAGCTAACCCCCGCTCCATGAATTCTGCAGCAATTCAAAATCGGTCGGTCGAATAACTCATGATACACTGCTGTCATTTACGCTTACAACCATTTTGCAGCCGAGTACGCGTCCTCCGCCTCTGTAAGTTGTTAGCTGAGCTTCTCGGTCTGTTCTAACATCTTGCTGCCACTTAGACTCGTCCAGAACCACCGTAACGTCCTCCAGAAGCCGTGAATGATTTCTGCAGGAAGCTGCGCTACAGGAAGCCCAGCATACGAAGAAGCTTGGACTGTTCACGTCGAGGGTGGAAATTCTCAGTGAGGTAGGCCCAAACATAACTTTCCCATGCAAAATCGTTTAAAAGGTGGTGAATTCGACGTGTTGAGGGGGTAGAGAAAATGTAAATGCAAGTCTGTCTATGAATCCAAAAGTCGTTTCCTTATCATTGCATGAAATTGTCTTCGTGGTTTGCATGCAAGATTTTCTCCATGAGACTTGAATTAAATCCCTCCTATAGAAAAATGGAGACACTGTCAAGGCTCACTGGTGGAAAAACTGTGAATTTTATATGACTGTGTGAATGTTGGAGATGTAGCTCTGCGCTCTGTTTAAAATTCCCAAGTCCTCCTTCTGTACACGAGCAGTCAAGTTTCAAAACAGGGGTATTTCAAGGAAGAAGCCTGCAGATATTGTTTTTAATGATCTGAGAAGGAAACACACCCAGAATTCCCTGTCTACTTAAAGCACAAGCAAAAACAGAGTCTTTTTCACCATGCCTAGAGGGTTCATCAGAAAAGAACCCTTGGGCTCCAAGAAATTATAGGAAACCCTGAGGTGGTGGACTTATTTTCCCGTGCACACTGGATGTCATTCTGTGACAAGCTTCAAGGTCATGATGATGAAATTACAGAAGAATTCCTAAGGTCCTTGAAGCCGAAGTCAAAGACATTAGCCATTGTCAACTTCAGAGGATTGACCCTCAGACTCACCCCACAGCTCATTAGCAGAGTAACTAATCTACTGATGGGGGTACCCTGGGATAAGGTGTTTGGTCAATTTAGTGATGTCTAAATTGCAACTTTTAAATGTCAACCTGGGGCTCGTAAGCTGATGAAGTGAGGTGTACTATATGTACTTAGGCAACTATTTCTTAAGCGTTTGTCGTTTTTAACTTTTTAGGTTTGTTTTCAAGTATATCTCTCCTAATGTGATGTGATGGAAATGAAATAAAGTGAGTGAAGTGTGTGAGACTGTGATGTGCTTTTTACAATTTAAAAGTATTCTACAAGAAAGCTTGAAATGAAATCAATTCTTAAAGGAAATTAAAGGCATTAATTAAAAGACTAATGACATTGGCCCAGTATCTCTGCTGCTGCAAGGAAATGAAAATAAAATCTATGCCAAATAACAACTAAGCAATGTGAAACTAAAGTAAATCTATCTAAAAGAAAGACTAGTCACAAATACTTTAACTTCTTCTTAACCTCTTGCCTTTTAACTGAATATATCATGTGATAAACAATTAAAAACAAGTCAAGCAATTGCGAGTTCTTAAATAACTAAACCAAGCTGTGTTAAGTGATATTTTGGTCCTCAATAAAGATATTAAATTATGAAGAAGGAACCATCAATAGATAAACAACTTGATATCTAAAAACAGAAAGAAAATATGCAAATTGACTAAGTGATAATGAGGAAATAAAGGCTGCAAAACAAAGAAGGTCAACAACATAGACAAGATGATCACAAGTGTCACTAGTTATGAAAAAGAAAATAAAGAAACTGTCTCGGGCACGCCTAAGAAACTTGCATAACGCACTGATCAGTCATGAAAAAGTACATAAATGTAAACAAGCAGAATTTGAAATGTATGTACAGCTATCAAAACTCAACAATCAAAGGTAGTATATACATAAAATAAGAAAACAAAATGCAGGAAATTAAAATTATTGTATAGGTCTTTAGTAAACAGGGGCCCTCTGCCTACTCCAGCCGTTTCAAAGATCAATCACACGCGTAAATGGAATAACAATCTTCTCATATATTATGCATGAAATAGAAAATACAGTGGGAGTTCAAAAGTACAAAACAACAGCTAACAACTAACTTGTGCAGCGTTCAAAGACGCTTTATTTATAACTGAAGAAGGTGAACTAACTTAACAAAATCTAAGTAATTCGAACAGATGAATAAAAACACGTAGTCTTGCTACGTCCTCGGATTTAGGCAACGGTCATTGTGGGCATTCAATCCGCTGTTGGATTATGTTTCCCACTACCTTCATAACTGAGGACGATGCCACCTGTTCTTCACGTGCTCTAAAACAAAACACGCAGAGCCGTGCCACTGCCAATGACCTCCATTGACCGAAGTTACCTCCTCGTTGACCACGAGCTTGGATGACTGGTTTGGATGATCTGGAGGGACACACACCATGTCCTTGGTTCCACGAACTTGCCCATGTGGCTCTTCTTCCCGGAGGACACCTGGAACATAGTATTTAATAAAACAGCTGCGGAATTCGGGGTTGGCTGCGGAAATCAGGATCAGCTGCGGAAATCAGGATCAGCTGCGGAAAACCCTGTATGAGCTGCGGAAAGCAACACCTTGAACCAAAATTCTAAACCAAACACAGTCATTAGCATAATTAGAAAACCATGTAAAAAGTCCTAAAATACAATGATTTGAGCAATTTGATGGAGGGAATGAGTGGCAAAATAAGGAAATGAATAGAAAAAGAGGCTGGGAGGATGTGTAAACAACTGTAGGTTTCAGGCTCAACATACCCCCAATGTGAAGGTGTTGCATGTCCTCATGCAACCAAAACCTTGTCATTGTTTTTAATCCATGTGCTCAGATGCTTCTGCCAAAACATCTAACCTTCTTCTCTTTCTCCTTGTTGCCAATATTGTCCTTGGTTTCTTGACTAAACACCTGAACCTCAAATTGATCAATGCCCTGCTGAGTTTCTTACGTTTCCCTTTCAATTTTCTGTTCTTCTTCTGCCAGAGTCCTAAGTGAAGCATGGTATTGTCATGGACCATTTTGTCCACCTTGCTTTGTTCTTTCAATGCTTCGTTTTCTTGTTTAATATGCCAGTTCAGGACTTCTAGTTCAAACACCTCCTGTTTTAAAGAATTGACCTGTTCATCAAGAGGCAATATAGTGCTTGGACCTGCAACTGATTGCTCCAAGGCCTCCAAATAATCATATACCTCCTGCTGGTCAGGGTCAACTTCAGGTGATCTTCTTGGGCTATGTTCAAGATCAAATTCTATTTGAGGTTCTGTCTGAAAGGGACTCTCTTCGCATGGAGGAGTGGACTCAAGGTCAAGCTGAGCTGGAGCCTTTTCAGGTGTAGCTTCTCCCAAATCAATGAAATGTGACTGTTTTTCTTTAGTCACACTCATTTTTCCTTTCAGTCTACTGCTTCTTCTCACTTGTATACTAGTGCTCTTTTGCTGGGCACTCTGTTTTTCTTTCTGTTTCCTCTTTGAGAGGGCAGTGTCTTGAAGTTGTGCTAATCTATCAGCCAAGGTTTGGGAGTCTTCTTCTACTGAAGGTTCAGGTGATGGAGATGATTCATGAACAATTGTCTTCCCTTTATCCTTTTTCTGTTTCTTTTCTTCTTGGGTAGTTTCCTAAGTTTGCACAATAGGAAGGTCCTGCGCAGCAACATCTCTTTTCGTTCTCCTACTTCCTTTTGGGATTTTAGGAGAACTGCTAGCGGAAGCTTCAGTCACTTCTTGGAAATGATTCCTGACCAAAAACTTTTCCCATGTATCCTTGTGATTTTTCAGTTGATCCTCTATGAGAATTCTAATGAGGTCGTGATGATATAAGTGGGGTTCAATATGGCCTATATTCTTTTGGACAGTGGAACTCATTTTCTTTAGGCTTCTTAGCAGAAAGTAGGGTAGATTGATGGCATGGCCTTCCATAAAATTCATCATAATCCTTGCATGGTACATGTACATGGTACCAAAGCGGCCCTCACATGTAATAAACTTTTGAACAAGTAATAGTAATGCGGTCCATTCTTCCTTAATTACATGTACAGGAATCCCTTTAGTAAATATTGAAGTGTCCATACCTGGGTTCTTGAGCATGTCCTTCCATGCATGATCTTCCACTCCTCTGTTTTTAAACCATCTATCTCCCACCTGAGGTAGACTGGTTGCTGTGGCCATTGTATTCTCTGTTATTGTAAATTTCAGGTCCCCTACTTCCACGGTATTTCCATTGAAGGATCGAGCAAATGCCTTCGTTACCTCTTTATCATATCCTCTAAATTTTTCAATGAACTTTAACCATTTTTCTTTTTTCAGTGCTTCCTTCGTCTGAGGATATCCTTCTAAATATTTCAGACCTTCGGGTTCAGCTCTAAGCAGCTTTCCCATCTTCGGCTGAAGTTTTGACTGTATATGACTGCTCAGGGAGGATGCTTCACGAAAAAATGGATGAATTACGGCTGTAAGTAGAATAGCCACAATGCAAAGCATTTTACAGACTGTAAGTGGGGTTTGGAACGGAGCTGTGGAGTTTACAGCGGAAATGGGAGTGAAAATAGTGTGCGTATGAGGGAGTAGAATACAAGAATGAGTTCAAATGCATGCGGAAATAGAGTGATAAGGGTATGGCATAGCAGCCGAATCCTTTAGAGCTGAGTGGCTTCGCACACATATCACTATTGGCTGCGGAAATCATGTAGTGAAGAGACGTAGTGTAATAGGTCACTTCTTTGTACGGTCAATAAATGAAACCGCAGCCCCATTTTGAGTTTAAATTAAGAGCGATCATGGGACCATTAGAAGGGTATGAGGTGGATGAAGGATTATCGTGGACGAGAAGTGGGATGATTTTTTTGCTGAATCATTGCATTTAGTGGCTCTTCCACGATTTAATAACTATGCAAAAAAATGACATTAAATTGTTGTTTGGAAAAGATTTTGATCATACCTTCATGAGTGTTGCCATTTGTTGATTAGGGTTGCTGATCCATTATTGCTTTTTGATCTTGCAGGTGCCTCATATCCTTGCTGCCTTTGGTGATGATGATGTGAATCCTTTGACTGAGATTTTCCTTTGAAAAGAGAGTGCTGCTAGTTGTAGAGACAGAGTCATTTCTAGCTGCGGAAACTGGTGCGAGCTGCGGAAACAGTTTCCAGCTGCAAAAACTAAGACATCTCCCTTTTAACTGCACAAAGTTAGTTAGGAAAAGACTAACTTAATGGAAATAATACTAAAAAGGATTTTTATTGATGATATGAAATGGAATGGATGGAAAAAAAAATGAAATGGAATGAAGTGAAATGGAATGAAGATGGAATGATGATGGAAAGAGAGAGATTTTTTTTTGGAAAATATGGAGTGTCAGGTGTCCCTAATTTTCACCCCATATTTTATGTATAAGACCGCCAATCTGAGATTGGTTTTCAAGCTTACACACACACACACACACACACACACACACACACACACATATATATATATATATATTTTTTTTTTTTTCAATTCAGAAAAACAAAGGGTTAGGCTATGAGGAAGAAGTTTTCCTTCTCACTAGGCACTATTGTGAGAATTTTCTTGAAACATGTTTGGACAAGTCATCTTTGAGTAAGTGGCTTAGTGATGAACTTTCAATCGATGGCCATTCACAATGAGAGGAGTTTGAGACTTCATCAATAGTCCTTGAATTCGAACTTCCATTGTTAAAGACTCATCAATCTCATATGGCCCAAGCCAATGAGTTTGAAATTTCCCTTTGAAGTCTTTGAATTTTGAGTCAAACAGTAATGCCCAATCTCCCTTTTGAAACTTCTTTTCTTTGATATATCGGTCATGCAACTTAGTTCTTTGGTGCTGAACTAGATCGGTCCTTAAAATTTCATCTTATCTTATTTCATCTAGCTCATGTAACTGCTCCATTCTATGCTTTTGGGCTTCTGATAAACTCATCCCCAGCTGAACTGCCATCTTGAAGGTCTTGATTTGAAACTCAATGAGGAGCAAGACTTCTTTCCCATAAACAAGTTCATAGGGAGAATGTCCTGTTGTATTCCTCCATGTAGTTCTATAGGCCCATAAGGCTTCAGGAAGCCTTTCTGCCCAATCTCTTATGTGGAGATGAACACTCTTGGTGATGATGCTCTCAAGAACTTTATTTGTGGATTCCACTTGACCATTTTCTTGCGGATGGTATGGAGTAGATTTTCTATGCTTGATTTTGTATTCCTCCATCAGTTTCTCCATCAATTTAGATGTAAATTGACTTGCCTGATCTGTCACAATTTCTCTTGGGACACCAAAACGAGTAAAAATATCCTCAAAAATAAATTGAATAACTGAATTCTCAGTGGAAGAAGGCAATGCCTTGGCTTCTACCCATTTAGTAACATAATCAGTGCAAACCAATATATACTTCTTTTGTTTAAATGATGGATTAATAGGTCCAATGAAATATAAAGCACATTTCTCAAAGGGTTCGATGAGTACCTATGGTTGTAGCGGCATTTCATTTGAAAGAGTTGGTCTCCCAACTCTTTGGCAGCTGTCACACCTTCTGACATATTGTTTTGCATC
>APFE030904020.1:0-11951 GCA_000404065.3 Pinus taeda | reverse complement strand
AGGTTATTAATTTTCCTTTCTTGAAATTTTCTTATTTTATATTTTTTTTAGAAATTGGCTACCTAATTTCACTTCCCCGGCAACGGCGCCAAAAATGTTTGGTCAATTTAGTGATGTCTAAATTGCAACTTTTAAATGTCAACCCGGGGCTCGTAAGCTGATGAAGTGAGGTGTATTGTATGTACTTAGGCAACTATTTCTTAGGCTTTTGTCGTTTTTAACTTTTTAGGTTTGTTTTCGAGTATATCTCTCCTAATGTGATGTGATGGAAATGAAATAAAGTGACTGAAGTGTGTGAGATTGTGATGTGATTTTTACAATTTAAAAGTATTCTACAGGAAAGCTTGAAATGAAATCAATTCTTAAAGGAAAGTAAAGGCATTAATTAAAAGACTAATGACATTGGCCCAGTATCTCTGCTGCTGCAAGGAAATGAAAATGAAATTTATGTCAAATAACAACTAAGCAATGTGAAACTAAAGTAAATCTATCTAAAAGAAAGGCTAGTCACAAATACTTTAACTTCTTCTTAACCTCTTGCCTTTTAACTGAATATATCATGTGATAAACAATTAAAAACAAGTCAAGCAATTGTGAGTTCTTAAATAACTAAACCAAGCTGTGTTAAGTGATATTTTGGTCCTCAATAAAGATATTAAATTATGAAGAAGGAACCATCAATAGATAAACAACTTGATATCTAAAAACAGAAAGAAAATATGCAAATTGACTAAGTGATAATGAGGAAATAAAGGCTGCAAAACAAAGAAGGTCAGCAACATAGACAAGATGGTCACAAGTGTCACTACTTATGAAAAAGAAAAGAAAGAAATAGTCCCGGGCACGCCTAAGAAACCTGCATAACACACTGATTAGTCATGAAAAAGTACAGAAATGTAAACAAGCAGAATTTGAAATGTATGTACAGCTATCAAAACTCAACAATCAAAGGTAGTATATACATAAAATAAGAAAAAAAAATGCAGGAAATTAAAAGTACTATACAGGCCTTTAGTAAACAGGGGCCCTTTGCCTACTCCAGCTGTTTCAGAGATCAATCACACGCGTAAATGGAATAACAGTCTTGTCATATATTATGCATGAAATAGAAAATACAGTGGGAGTTCAAAGGTACAAAACAGCAGCTAACAACTAACTTGTCCAGCGTTCAAAGACGCTTTATTTATAACTAAAGAAGGCAAACTAACTTAACGAAATCTAAGTAATTCGAACAACTGAATAAAAACACGTAGTCTTGCTACGTCCTCGGATTTAGGCAACGGTCATTGTGGGCATTCAATCCGTTGTTGGATTATGTTTCCCACTACCTTGATAACTGAGGACGATGCCACCTGTTCTTCACGTGCTCTAAAACAGAACACGCAGAGCCGTGCCACTGCCAATGACCTCCGTTGACCGAAGTTACCTCCTCGTTGACCACGGGCTTGGATGATTGGTTTGGATGATCTGGAGGGACACACACCATGTCCTTGGTTCCACGAACTTGCCCATGTGGCTCTTCTTCTGGGAGGACACCTGGAACATAGCATTTAATAAAACAGCTGCGGAATCCGGGGTTGGCTGTAGAAACCGAGATCAGCTGCGGAAAACCCTGTATGAGCTGCGGAAAGCAGCACCTTGAACCAAAATTCTAAACCAAACACAGTCATTAGCATAATTAGAAAACCATGTAAAAAGTCCTAAAATACAATGATTTGAGCAATTTGATGGAGGGAATGAGTGGCAAAATAAGGAAATGAATAGGAAAAAGAGGCTGGGAGGATGTGTAAAGAAGTGTAGGTTTGAGGCTCAACATAAGGATGAGAGAAAATTAGGTCAGAAAGCTAAAAAAGAGTTCTTCTTGCCCGAGGAACAATTTTCAGAGGACAAGAATGGAGTTCGAAGAACCAGCCTACAGCTGTTTTGGAGTGAATTCAGCCTCCAAATTATGAAGTATATTATGTGTGAGGGGTGAGTTAGCATCGTGTATGGCTATCATTTCCGGTTGCTAACAGAACTCAGGCACCAAATGGACCTACCCTCAGAACAAAAATTGAGCATTCCCTACTTCCTCCTGCAATCCATGATTGAGTGTGCCACCAAACTGAGAGAGGGGACACCAGACCAGCTGGCCCATCATGGGCTTATCAAGCTCCTCATGGAAGATGCACTCCACACTTACACTGTCCCTCTCTCCTGGGAAATTTTTCAGAATATGTCTAAGGATGATGACATCTGAATATTAGTTGAGGAGCTCACTTCCTCCAGCAGCGAGGAGAAGGAGCACACTCAGGCAGAGAAGAAAGCTAAAGAACAAGAAGCCCCGGGCAAAACACCAAAGAAAGAATAGAAAGGAACACAAGAAAAAGGCCAAACTGCCAAAACAGTGGGTGGTAAAACTACACCAACACCCAGGGAGAAAAAACTACAGAGCAGGGTAGAAAGGACTGAGCAAGTCCAAGCAAGTGAAGGCACCCCTAAGGCAGCCTCAGCCAAGCTTAAGGAAAAATCACCCTCAGCCAAGCAGGTTAAAACAATTCCATCAGCTTCTATAGGAAGCCAGAAGACTATTTCTACAGGAAGTTTAAAAATGGCTTCTACAGGAAGCCAAAAAACAGCCACTACAGGACTTTCTACAGGAAGTCTGAAAAAAGGATAGCAGAAGGAGAAATCGGCTGAGATTATGGCTAGGGAGGCAGCAGCTGTGCTGGCCACCCTAAGCACATCTCCCAAGCAGAAGGAAAAGCGAAAGAGGGAGACTCCTCTATATTTTAAGGCAAGGAGGAGTGTGAGGATTAAGACTGGCAGACCCCATCCTCCATCAAAAGATCCAATCACAATTGTGGATACCCCTGAGGTTGCTCTACAGGAAACTTTAGCTAGGCTGAAAGAGACTGAGAAGATGGAGGAAAGAGTAGCCCAGTCATCACAGGAGGAGGAGAAGACTGATATCATCATGGAACCAAGCCCCCAGCCCAGCCTGGACTCTTATTATAACTTCTTAGAGGCCGGCAAAATCATTCCTCAAAAATTCACACTGCCATTTTTTTTAGCACTAGAGGAAGAAAGAGTATGAACCCACACTTGGATGAAGATCGTTAAATCCAATGGGGTAGCAGATATAGGGCCCCTATAGGAAAATCTCAAGGAAACCCAAAGGGAATTGGCAAGAGTACGGCATGTAGAAAGCTCCCAACAGGCCAAGTTAAGAGAAGAGAATGAGCTGCTTAAACAGCAGCTACAACTACAGTGATAGAGGAAAGAAGAGGACACAATAGCCAAGGACACCACAACAAAACCTCAAGGAAAAGAAGGAACACAAGCTGATCTTGGGGAACTAAACCGGAAACTACAGAAAAGGGAATTGCAAGCAGGCTTAGAGATACAATCTCTAAAACAACAGATGCAAGAAAAGGCAGCACAACTGGCCTACATGGCCAGTTGGGCAATGGAAGCTCTGCAATGTAGGGAGTCGGCCAAATCCTATGGCCTATACCTCAGGGATCAGTGGCTACAATTCCAAATCAACACATTGGCATAGAGGGGTATCTCCCAAATCCAAAACCCCCAGCAGTTCATGGATTTATGTAACAACAGTTCATCGAAAGATAAGGCTAAGCTATCAAAGTTTTACCTTCATAATTTGGCCCTTCCAAACATAACCTCGTGGGACCCCAACACAGCAGTAGGGGACATGCAGCTGATGGTAATGACCTCATGGTTAAACCATGAAGAAAAGAGAGTGGCAGAGGTCAGAAATGTCATGGACCGAGAACTACACGAAGCACTGCTGATTAGAGTAGAGCCAGGGGACCCCACAACATTGATATTCGCTCACCAGCACCTAGCAACCAACTCTCAGGCTCTATTAGAGTACATGGATCAGCAGGCTCAGGCCATAGCACACCTCGAGGATATGGAGTGATTATTGGGGGACAACTGTGTTCATGCTTGCACCTGTAGGTGGAACACGTTGTCCCACAACCCCAAAATCAGGGAATATCACACTCCAACTAGAATGAGGGAGGCCTTGACACAAGTGCCTCTCTACAAGAAGTCCATACAGAACCTCCAGGCCAGCTGGATAGGCCTAAAGGTAAGTCCACCTTTGCTTTTGGGATTGTTATAAGGAGGCACAGAAGAAGAAGAGCATAAGCAGTGGGAAGAGGTGGAAAGGAAGGCCGGATTCCATGACAGTCAGGAGGATACTACTTCAGAAGCCTGGGATGTGAGGGAGGCGATCAAAGCAATTAAGGATGATGAGTTAGACTAGTTGCTCAGAGGATGAGCAACCCTTTTAGCAGGGGGGTGATGATGAGCTCCAAATTTGGTAGCTTGTTGGGCTCATTTGGCCTAATTATCCTTCTTTAGTCCTTGTTCAGTCCTTCATTTTTCATAGCTTATGCACTATTTTTCAGTATGTTTATGTCATTTGTACGAATAAGGGAAATCACTCTTCCTAGGTGGCTAACACGTGCTCATTTCAGGTTTTTTGACACATGTTGGAGGAAAATCTAGCAATCATGGGCTAGAAGACAACCAAGCTTGAGGTGAGGATTCGTAGGGGGGTTGTCTATGACATTAAATAGCCCTTCCTTGGGATCTTCACCCCCAACTCCGAGCTCCAAAGGCTACCAAAACTGGATCTAGAAGGCAGCCAAGCAAATTTTGGAAGGGACTGTCTACTCACAGTTTGGACAGCCAAGTACCATAGATTTAGGAGGCCAGCTAGGGCCATCGTGGTGTATAAATGTTAAGGCCTCAGCCTTCGTAAGGGACTTTTGAAACCATTGCATATTTTGCACTATAGTGTTGTTAGCTTTAGCTTGTTCTCTTGTAGCCATTTTGGCATAACTCTTGACTTATGACTATTTTTTGATAATGAGAAGTAGTCCGATTTTATATCAACTCTGAGTTTTCTATAGGATCCATAGCTCTCAGGGTTGGGCCCAACCTGAGAGGCTAGGGCTTCCTTTTTGTACTGTTACCTTTCCTTTATGCATCATTGCTTTCCTTTTATGTATTTGAAATGTATTTGTGTTAGGCAGATTTAGTTGTGTTGATTAAATAGGTCACTGTTTATGAATAGAATTGCTTTAGATGTTTAAAATAGATTGGTAGGATAATAACAGGGACAAAAGCTCCAAGAAAAGGGTCAACAACACTTTCCGTTTCACCTCATCCTTATTGGATCAGGGGCTGGAATTAAAGTAACCGTGTTGTCCCAACAAAAACATTAGTTTGCTTGACCATGCAATCCTTAGTGTACTGTTTTCATTTGTAGAAGTTAGTTATGGGTTTAGATCTCTGAAATGTGTCATTTCATAGTTGATGTACATGGTTTTCTTTCCAAATAAAGCTGATGTTCATTTGTTTTATTGTCAGTTAGATTAGATTAGCTAGAACTTTGAGTATTTGCAAGACTTTGTGGATCCAGTTGAATGTACACCGTGCAGGGCATCTCTACCACTCTTTCATCCACCTAAGCTTCATCAGAGCCACCTGTCCCATCTCTTAGCCAAGTTCCTCATCTCACACATGTCCTTTTGCCCACGTAACCCTACCTTGTTGTGCAATCATTTGTTTAGCCTTCTTTGAGTCAAGTCAGCCTTCTCCACCTTCTCACCACTCCATCCACCAGTCCCTGGGTCACTCCAGGCCCCTATCCTACCTCCATATCCATTCATGCATCTTCCCTCACTCACCCATCATCTAAAATCCAATTTTTAAAACATCCTATAGGACTTTCTGAACATCCTGTAGAAATTCCTGAACATCTTGTAGAACCCCTGCAGACTTCCTGTAGAAGCTCACAAATGAGGTTTCTTGACAGCCAAACTTTGTGAAACTCTCTGGAAGGGTGTTAGGGACTCCTTAGACCCTCTCTGAACCTTCCCAACCTTTTCCAAGCATTTCTCCTCCTTGGTCCACCCCTGCACAGTAAAGAACAGTGAAAGCATATGCATGATGAAACTGACAACTTAATCAAAAATACAAAAAGGTGTTTTCTTAGGATAGAGGTAGTCTAGACACATGTATTTTACCTTCATAGAAGTAATGGCACCTCTTTCAGTAGTTTTCATTCTCATATTTGCATCAGTAATACTAGCTCGTAGAATTAGGGTTTGCTAGGGTTTGCGCTTTCCTTCAGTTTTTCAATCTCTTTTCACAAATAGATTAGCTTCCTTTGAGTTAGCTTTCATCCATCAATTAAAAAGATTCTTCTAAGAGCTCATAGAAGTTGTCTTAAGCCCCTAGAAGACTTTTTCCAGCTGACCAAGTGATAGCTGCGGCAAGAGCTAGTACTTGTGCATACAACACCATTGCTTCCAAGTTTGTTACGAACTACCGGGTTGATAAAAGTAAAGAAGGGAGCCCCAGGAGTTGCAACATTATTGCTGCAATATTGGAGCCCACCACTTTCACTGATGGGTTCTAAAGGCACCACTAGATCAAAATCGCACCAGAGGATAGGAGCATGAAAACCTTCGAGGCTGAGTGGGATTTCTTTCAATATACTGTCATGCCGTTTGGATTGAAGAATGCACCAACCATCGTTTTGCACGTGGTTGTTGTGGCATTTAAGGAATATATTCATAAGTTCTTGGAGGTATATTTTTATGACTGGATTGTATTTGGGCTGGTTAAGCGCCATGTAGCGAGCTTGCACTTGATGCTGGATACCTGTTGAAGATACAGAATCACACTCAACCTCAAGAAGTGTGTGTTTATTCTTCCTTTTTGGGAACCTATTAGGGAACGTGGTTTGTAGACAAGGGTTGATGGTAGACCCTGTGAAGATCACAGTGATTCACGCCAATAAGTGTGAAACAGTTGCACACTACTCTAGAACATATAGGATATTATAGAAAGTTTATCAAAGGCTATGCCCAGATCACTGCGCCGATGGAAAAATTGTTGAAGGATGTCACCTTATGTTGGAACGATGATTGTAAGAAAAGCCTGGATATATTGAAATAAAATATGGTTACCCCACGAATTTTTATCTTCTTGAATTGGAAGAAAGAATTTCATGTCGATGTTGACGTGTTGTGTATAGCATTGGGGGTAGTACTAACATAGGATGGTGGAGAAGGCTTGGATCACCTATGGTGTTCGCAAGTCGCATATTATCCAAATTAGAGAAGAACCATCCCACCATTGAGTGAAAGGGGCTAGCTATGGTATATGCACTCCAGAAGTATCGACACTACTTGCTAGGAGGCATGAGGTATATTATAACTACAATGAAGTACTTGACTCATTGGGCAGAAGCTTCGCCGGTGAAGGATTGCATTGGTGCAACTATCATGAAGTTTCTATTTGAACATGTACTGACATGATTTGGATGCCTGAAGACCTTGATGATCTATCGCGGTACACACTTACTGAATGAGACAATCAGTGCACTATCAGAGTAATTTCAGGTGTACCATCAAAATAGCACACCTGATCACCACAGGCTAATGGGACAGCATAAGCATTCAACAAAGTACTCAAAAATACACTAACCAAGGTATTGAATGTGTAGCAAAGTGATTGGAGCCTACGCATACTTGCAGTGTTATGGGCTTATCAGACGACATGCAAGAAGCTGACGGGATAGACACCTTTTAGGCTTGTCTATGGAGTCGAAGCCATAATTTCCATGGAACGCATTGTGCCTAGTCTATGCATAGTAGTGCTCATAGGTATGAGGGATCACAAAGCCCTAGAGGAAAGGCTCGTGCAGTTGGATGAGCTCGAATAAGAGAGATTTTTTGTTGGATTTCACCAGCAGGTCCAAAAGTAGCGCGAAAAGGCATGGCATGATTGACATATTAAGCTACACAACTTTAAGGTGAATGATTTGGTGTTGTTGTATGATAGTAAGTTTGATAACTTTCTAGGGAAACTCAAAATGCATTGGTTGGGGAATATGTTATTAAGGAGATTATCGATGGTGGCACAGTCCAATTGGTTAAGTTGAATGGAGATCCCTTCCTAAGGAAGTGAATGGCAGTCGTTTGAAGCCATACATGGGTCGCCCGACCATCTGACTAGCCAACAAAAGCATAATCTTAGTGCTCCATGCATCTAAAAGGAGGCGCGGGACTATAAAATACACTTCTTGAGAACTGCGCAATGTCAGTGCTGCGTGAAGCAACGAAGTGTCACAGGGTTCGCGACAGCGCGAAGGTAGTTGTGCTAGCACATAGGTTTGCCGGAAAGTGACTGTTACAGTCACTATTCATGTTTTGATGGTTGGTTTGAGGCTAAATGGAGCGGTCGGTAGGCATTTAAGGTGAACTTTATGGGCTAGATTCTTGAAAATCTACTGCCAATCTAGCATTAATGGATCGAATGTGGGGGGAACGGTTGAATTCAAATTCAAAAGGAATTATAAATTACAAGTGGTTGTCTAGCAAAAAACACTTGGAAATTTGAGAACTGAGTTGTTACGTGCTCAAGTATTCATGAATTGAGACTCTGAAAGTGAATTCGTTATTTGAGAAATTGCCAAAGACATTAAAAGAAATGCGGAATAGCACTATGTTAGCACTTGAAGAAGCCATGGACACTGGAGCAGTGATAGTCAAGGAAGGCATGCAAGAAATTAGGAAAGTAGAAGCCCCAGAGAGCACCAGAATAATTGCTGAGGTCCCTAAATCACTGTGCATACTGAGACCTAAAAACGACAAGTAGGCCAAGATACTGTTGCGCATCTCACCCAAAAATCCACTGAGGACTAAGTTCACATTGGAGGAAAAGGGGAAGGCCATTAATCTAGAGGCTGATGAGGAGGAAAGAGTTGGATGAAATTAATGACGAAGAGTTGAGTCATATATGTGGAGTAGAAATCTATGTTTTGGGTCATAGCATAGGAAGAGGCTCTACAGTTGAGTGTGCAAAGGTCTAGTAGTCTGCAGCTGAGTGTGTGGACCCCTGCAACTAAGTGCACAAGGCGAGTCAAGTCTGTAATCATTTTAAAAACAAAGAGAAGTTTCTATCATTTCTGCATTTTTATTTATTGTTTATGCATCTGTTATATTGGGTATGAATTTCACTTCTAATGCTTATATGATGCGCGAATGTGTATAACTGTACTGGTTAAGTGAACACAAGTTAGAATATCTATTCTTGCGAAGATAATTAAGATCTATGAATAAGATAAGTAAGATACTTAACATAGTTTGGGAAATAGTGCAGTTTGTTGCCCTAGCTATGCAAAAGTACTTCAGTCCCTCGTTAGGGCTGTGCGAAGGCTAATTGTAATGCTTCGTGAAGGCACTGAAGCATGGAATAGAGTTCGAAGCAACCTGCATGAAGGTAGGTATATTTGGAATAAATTGACATCACAACCATCTCAAGGGTGCAAAAACTTGGCTCGAGCATTCCCCCATACTGCTTTGGGTGGGACTTCAGTCCGCGCTTCGTGGGCTGATGCCGAAAGGGCTAGTAGTGTAGGGATGTTTTTGGCTAATTAACTCTGAACCTGGGTCAGGCCCCCAAATGCCAACAAGTGGGACAATAGAGATTTCCAGTGTGTGGGATTTGACACTGTGGGTGCTTCTGTTTACCATCAACAGAGTGGTGGGGTCCCAGGTGGAACATGAGACTAACAAGTTGAAGTTTCTTTATGCTATTGACTGTGCAGCTCCTACGATCTTCAACTGGGCAAAGGCCATGAAGATGAACATCAAGCGCTAGTTGTCCAAACCTAAGGCGGGGAATATGAAGCAATTTTTCTTCAGATCTATACTTGTGACCTTCTTGCTAGAATTAGTACCACTGTTCCAGTAACAGCTAACTAAGGCAGATCATCCTCTGCCACATGATTCACAGATGGCCCGCTGGAGCCGTTTGATGCCTAAGATCACTGGGGGTCAGCATATGTCATACCGACTTGCATACTTTTCATGGTTGTGATGACAAAAGATCGTCATGGAGGACTGGACATACAATGGCACTGATTTTTGTGGAGATCTAGACATGCCCTTACCAAATGGAGAGGACTTTAATAATGAAGGTCAAAAATCAAATTTTTAATTTTGAGATTTTCTTAATTGTTTTTTGTATATATGTGCTTATAATATTTCTCTTGTTAATGAAAATGTTGGACCAGAGCAACGAGCTGGGATGTCCCTAATAACCAGGCATGTCCTCCACCCTATCGATGTTGTCGCCCCTTATCAGGAAAGGAGCGACAATGAGGAGGAGATTGTGAGGAACCTTGAGGTGCTAACTCATGGTATCCCGGAGTATGCTTGGATAGGAGACATTCCCTGTCAGTACTAGAGACACACAGTGGGAGTCTCAGATTAGATCCGTTGATTGTTGAGCCATGTTACACAAGTCATCTCGTGCTATCACAATCACCATGCTGATTAGTTCCTAGGTCTAGCACTTACATATTTTTTGAAGCCTGCATGCCATGAATGTATGAGGCCTATGAGCTATTGATGTTATTTTAGACACACATTATTTTTTGGGGTTCTGATGTATCAAACATTCTCACCATATATATATATATATATGTTGTATTTTCCTGTCTATTATGGTACAAATGGTTTGTCTTATCTATTACATGTTTCATAAATGTCTATCCAACACGTAATTAGCTAATGCATCTGTCAATGTATTCATGTGTTTAGGAGTATGATGATATGTAATATAATGAAAATGTCGTTCCAATAGACAGATACGAAGATACATTTTCAATATTTGAGGGTTCTTGGTAGAATATTGCTCATTGAGTTGAAAGACGACAAGCTGTGAATCCAGGTTGACATCCAATTCTCTGATTCCCAGAGCGATGGCTTCTAACAACAATTCGATGACCACACTGTATTCAGCAATGTTGTTGGTTGTGTGACCTAGGTAGATACCTTGAAGATCAATCAAGTCACTGTCAGGGTCATAAATAGCCCATACCATGGATGATAGGTTTCGAGTACTACGGCAAGCACCATTAGCGAAACCAATGTGAGGAGTCGCAAACATCTGCAAAGCAAGAAAAGCATAGTAAATAGGAAATTTGTTTGAAAACTATCACACAAAACCACATTGTACAAAAATGAATCGCACACTAATGTACATAAGTAACCATGCAAGATGACCTATGCATAGTACTTTTTGAGGTAGGAGTCCATGCTGGGACACGGGTAATCAGTCAACATAGATGGACAACGGAGTTTTATAGTTTCCATGATGAGTAAGCATTGACTTGGCCAAATAATAGAGTAGAACTCATATAAGGCTTTGCCCCCATGTGCATTAGGCGAGGGAGGGTTACGAGTTAGAGGATAATCGGTGAAAACTTGGGGATGGTAAAAAATCTTGAATCCATCAAGGGACAAAGGTGCCCTCTGTTGAAAGATCTTGATTATGTCAGGATGAACTGACACATCAATAAACAATAGAGAAGAGGACTCTTCGAAAATGATAGACATCACTGCTGGGTGAGGCAGGAATGAGGAGTGATGATGAGTATTGATCCATGGTGTTTCCTCGAGAGACATGATTTCCATGATACCTTTATTAGCAAGGAAGGTCTTGGCTAAGGGATCAAATGATTCTTGAGTGCCAAGCCAAGGGGATTGAGAGTACTTATCAAGAGAGATCTTCGACATATGAGAATAAAAGGATGCAGAGTTCGAAGTGGAAAGAATTTCCATGTAATTGACTTCGGTGGGACTAAGCAACATAACCTTGTCCCAAATATCAACAAGATTTGGTGTAGGTATGACCCAGGGATCAGATTTGACCAAGATCATGGTGACAGAGGCAACATGAGGAGGTGGGTGTGGAAAAATTCTCATTAAGGAAATATCTTTGAAGAGACCTATCCCCACACTCTCATAGGGAGCACCAGAGTGCTTGATGTATGGAACATTGCCATCCAAGGAGGAGGCAAATAAAGACAACTAATAGACAATGACAATTTTCCCTTGATGGGGAAAATGGATCAT
>APFE030904014.1:0-13271 GCA_000404065.3 Pinus taeda | reverse complement strand
CTAGTTCTTTTTCTCAAGAAAAACAAAAGGAATTAAACACAATGGTTTGTGTACAATAGGTTGTTTGTTCAAATGCTCATTAATTTGAAAGCATAATAAAAATATAATAGGACATACAGATGGACTAAATTGATTTCATTGTTATTGATATTATTTGAGTGCAAGAGGTGTTGAACCCTTTACATGACTTTCACTGTTACATTTATATGTTTCTTGTTCACAGTTAATGAAACTGTACAGTTGTTTTTTAGTTGTAGACTTTATAGTTAAATGGTTATTAGTCATTCGATTCTGTCCTTATGACAAGATTTTCCTTTTAGACACATTTGGCTTTTCCTTTTAAAATAATAGGACAATTATTAATCCATGGTTTATTAGTAACATACAAGTAAATAACCCTAACCGTTCAAACTACCTTTGACTAATTTAGAGATTAAGATAAAAATAAAAATCCGACCTCCTATTTTGACAAACTAACATAAAAGACAAATAAAATGTTAACTCAACTTTTCAACCTGACAGAGACCGACACTCGGTCATGGTGCCTGAGTTGGATGCTCCTGCATAAGGTGGTTTAATTCTGAGTTAAATCCTTGTCATTCAATTGTCAACCTGGGGTTCATGAATTGATGAGATATGCATGTAATATATGTACTAGGTGATTATTTGTCAGAATATATTAATCTAATGCAAAAACTTGAAACTAATTACAAAGAAAATAATGAAAACAAGTGAAAAACAAGTGCACACATTCTCTCTCAAGCATGTTCTCTCTCAATTACTTTCTCTCTCAAAGACTAGCTCTACTAAAACCAACAAATTTAATCTAAGTGATGAAATGAAAAAGTAATTTAATCTAGTAGCCTATGAGATTACTAATTTGAGGCTACTAGTGTGAGATTACTAGTGTACCAATCTAATCCAAACATAAGGAAATTAAATCAATCTTAACAAACCACATAAAACATATAATCAAAATAACATAAAACAATAAACTAAACTTGCATAAATGAACTAACATAAATATTTACAAAAAAGGAAAGAGGTGTGCTAGCTGCAATTGATGAGGGCCCTCCACTCATCAGCAAGCACACCAAACGATTATAAAACTCGGAGATCAAAGCAATGACATGTATTCCATAAAATGAATTTGGAGAAAGGTCCAAAGATATTACAATAATTAAACTTTGTTCCTGTCTATCCTCACTTTACAAATTACATATCTTCAATGGAACTCCTTTGTAACAAGTATGAACTCCTATTTATACAAAAACTTAAGATAACTAGTCAACAATATAGATCCACAAATCTCTTCTAGATATACATTTATCTCTTGTGTTTACAACCAATCACCTAAAAATATGAGATACAAATCCTCTCAAAATTCTCTCTTAGTTTTGATAGGAGACACATATCAAAACATCCATGATTCTCTCCTTTGAATGTGCTTAGTCAATGATCCAAATATCCTAAAAATATTCCACAAATCTTCATGAGTTGAAATTGAAATTTGAATTTGTGGTTGAGTGACCAAATAGGACCCTTATAGAATCGTAAAATAGGACTAAAATATGATAAAATCATACCACTTTTAGATATATATGAGAATGTGTTAATTTTCTAATATTTAATCATAAATTCTCTTAAAATACTTAAAATAAATGAATTGGAAAATAACAATGATAAACCCATATGATCATGAAAATGGTTATTAATGTAGGGTTATGGAGCTATAGAATATGGTAAAGAGTTATGGAATATAGTAAAATTATGGAAATGAGGGTAACAGAGGATGGCATTTTTGAGGCCCAACATCCATAAAAAAATGGAGTAACAAAGAGAATGAATCACACCTTGTTAGGGATCACAAGATCCATGCTAACTTTCAAAAGTTTAAGTCCTTTATATTGGGAGGAAGAAATACATACAATAGTCTACTTAAGGAACATATCTCCTACTGCTTCTTCGGATGGAATTACACCATATGAAGCATGGTTTGGTTTCAAACCTTGATTCAAACATCTTAGAGTTTTTGGTTTATTATTCTATGCCTTAATTCCAAAAAACAAGTGAACTAAGCTTGATTCACTAAGTTTGAAGTGTACATTGATTGGGTATTGCAATGAAAAGAAGCGTTATCGTATTCTATCTAATGGAAAGTTTATTTTCAGTAGGGGTGTTATATTTGATGAAACAAAAAGAAAGAGTGCCACAAAGATAAAAATTATTCTACATAAATTGGGAATTAAGGAAGACGAAAAAGGGAAAAAGAAAAATCAACCAAATACACAAAATTGATATGAGATTGAATTGCCTTCATCAGAAAATGGTTCATCCAACTCACCTACTTCATCTGGACCATCTGGATCTTCTAGAAGTTTAGTTGAATCTTTTGGAATGAGTTCATCTGGAATTGAATCTCCACCCCCTGATCCTTCATATGACCGAAGAACATATGTTTATATTAATCCACTTTATAATGATGGTGATTATTTTGATCCACAAACAAGTGAATACCACCTCACTAAATGGGTCATTCAAATTTTAAAGGATGTGAGGCCATATGAACAAAACAAAATACGAACACAAAGTTTACAAAGAAATGAAGAAATTTTTTCCTTAATAATAAATGCTTTTACTGAGTCCTCCACATACAAAGAAGTAGTAAAACATATAGAATGAAAAAAGGCAATGGTTGAAGAATAGAAGGTAATGATGGAAAACAACACTTGGAAACTTGTTAACTCTCCTAAAAATGTGAAACACATTAGATGCAAATGGGTTTACAAAATTAAGTATTAGCCAAGTGGAGACATTCACAAGTACAAGGCAAGGTTTGTTGCTAAAGGTTTTGCACATCAAGAAGGAATCAACTATGAGGAAACTTTTGAACCTACATCAAAATGGAACACTATCAAATTAGCACTTGCATTAGTAGCTCAAAAATGATGGAAAATCGATCAGATGGACGTTCAAAGTGTGTTTCTCAATGGGGACTTGCAAGAAGAAGTATATATGACTCAACCTCTAGGCTTTGAGATCAAAGGGTAGTAACGCAAAGTATGCAAATTTTTCAAGACTTTATACAAAGTGAAACAAGCTCCACAAGCTTGGTATTAAAAAATGGATGATTACCTTCGCAAGGTTGGATTTAAGCAAAGTGAATATGATGATACTTTATATATGTGCCAACATGATAAAATATGGTGATTCTACTTACGTATGTGGATGACTTGATCATTACTGGACGGAATAATGATCATATTTTGTAGGTAAAGAAGGAGTTGTAGGCTAGATTTAAGATGATTGATTTGGGATTACTTCACTGCTATCTTGGATTTGAAGTATTCGAATATCAAAAACATATTTTTATTTGTCAAAGCAAGTATACATCTAAACTTCTTCAAATATTTAGAATGCAAGATTTCAATCCTATTCTCACCCCAATAAAACAAAACTTAAAACTTTCAAATTTTGAAAGGGGGAATTGGTAAACAGTACTACTTATACACAGTTGATTGGAAGCTTGATCTATCTGACAACAACTTGTCCAGAATTATCTTATTCAGTCAGTATTCTAATATTATTTATTCATGAACCAAGGTAAATCCACTCATTTCAAATGACGTCATCAAACCAATATATTATCCTTTAGAATATTAAATATCAGATATTTTCACAAAACCACTTGGCAGGATCAAATTTACTATGTTCTGAGAAGAGCTTGGTATCTATTGTAATGTACCTTTGGATCAAAGGGGATAATGTTAGATGATCCAAAATACATAAACTATAGTTTAATTATTTAGAGTCTAATATTGAATTATCTAGAATATTTAATTAAATATTGGAGACATTTTAGAATAACTATTTGTTGTAAATGATATCACATCTAGTAAGATGTCATTTCTTAGGAACTAATTTAGGAAAATAGTTATGAGTGTTGTTACAAAAGAACTAAATGTAAATGGACACTTTTAAATGAAATAAGTGATTCATAACAAAATTAGTTTAGGACACAATCTTATTTAAGGCTTGTTTCTCTCCACTTGTAAGGGTGTTGACTGATCTTGTGTAAGCTCTTGCAGATTTTATGTAATTTTCTTTTCTTATTAATAAAATTTGTGCGTGAGGAAACTTCTGTTATTTATTTAATTAGTATTATTATTATATTATAAATTTAATATTGTCTTTCCTTAATATTTTTGCTTTTGGGATATTAACTTTGCAATTAGTTAAAAAAATGATTTAAATAATACTCTAAAAATTCCAATATATTAAAATTAATTATTATTCCTGTAATATTTAGGTCTCATATTATTAACTTGTTTTTTTACCTTTAAAAAGGACAAACTTTTACATTATTAAAATTCAAAAAGTTTTAAATAATACTTTAAAATCAAAATGTACTTAATCATACACTAGTGTCATATACAATCATCATTGAGATTATAATCATACACTAGTGTCATATACAATCATCATTGAGATTATACTAGCGGATCATGTGGCTTTAAGTAACATTTAGCCTCAATTACCCATGAGTTGTAAACAAGTTGGTTTGTGTGGGGTTTAGTCTCTATCAAGTCTTAGGTTTAAGCCTCATGAGGAGGGGTTGAGGTTGGGAGTTGCATGAAGCCACATGTGGGGGAAATAAATAAATCATCCCAAGGAACATTAGGAAAATAATAGTGATATCACACTGGTGGACAAACCATTCTTCCATTTAACATTATGGTACTTCCATTTAACATTAGGGTGAAACCTCTATCCCAAGGGACATTTACAAAATCCTAGTGACAACATTCCAATGGTGGGAAAATCATTCTTCTATTTAAGGGCACTAGCTTGACCTAATTAAGGAAAACAACCACCAATATTACTCTCGACTATATTTTAACAACTCACTTTAAATAATTGGGGAATAAAGGAAAATATAATTTTCCACAATATTGATAACAATAATAATATTATTACATCAAAATTTAAGGAGAAAATGTGGTGTAATAAAGACAGAGAGGAAAAAAGAAAGGTAGATATCACAAATAGGTGATCAAGTCTTTGTAATGATAAGTGTAAAGAAGAAAATAAATATTTTTAAAACAAAAACTAATTCTTATGAGCTTCATATTGAAATTGTACATTGGTTAAATCTAAAACAACTCATAAAGAGAAAGTCTCTTACCTATATGACACCAAACCAAAAAAGTTGAACATGAATTTGTTTTTCTTATTATTTCTTGCGGGGAGTAAATTTTATTTCTAATTTTTTCACAGAACTACCTTCTCACATAAAATTTTTCAAATAAACCTTTATAGTTTTAAAATAATCTCAACAAAAGATATTTAACCTTAACAAATAAGCTAAATACAAAAAAAACACCCAGTAAAATTTATATTTATAAAAATTCCATTCGGACCAATATTCTAATACTATAATCCCATGAACCCATTAAAAATTCCATTCCAACCAATATTCTAATAGAGTAATCCCATAATGAATAAACACATTACAAAAAGAGAAAACTTTAAGATACTTACCCATCATCCCTGTTTTTGAAATTGTTGACTGAAATCTTTCAACCATTGTCCACTTTTATGGGCCTATCAATGTCTTTTTTACTAATAGTTTTATTCACCTTTACAATAATTCTTTTTATATGATTTTTAATAAATTTAAAAGTCTTGGATTAAAAATAATTTAGAATTAAAATCATAATTATGATATAATATCAATAAGCTCTACACAGTGACTGAATGTCGAACACATGAAATGATTGAATTAACTTAGCTTTTTAATAACTTACCTACCCAGTTAATTTGACATGGTTTAAACCGATTCATTAGTTCCAGTTCCAACTTATAATTCTCATATTAGATGATGCAATCCAGTTTCAGCAGCAGCAAGACAAACAGTAACAAAGGGGATGACTCTAGGGCGTAGCATTCCTTCCATATTTAGAGTCATAGCTTCTTCTACAACAAATGGCCTTGTGAGAAGTAATGAAATTTTAAAAGAAGTTGTTTGTTTGGTTAGGTTTTGAATTTTATCGTTATGATAATGGCATGGTAATTGTTAAATGATAAATAAATGTAACTACACCAAGATGCAGTTTATATTTTCTTAAAATCCAGTAATAATACTTTTAGTGAAATTGTAATCTTTGTTACAATGTTTTTTTAGGTATAAATAAATTAAAAGATATAAACTATTAGGGTTATGCAAATTTTAGAATTTAAACTTGTGATTTTAATAAGTTTCAACTAGATTTTGGTTAAAAAAAAATTAGTAGAAAATATGTCGAAAAAACGTAAAAAGTAAAAGATTTAGATTACAAATTACAATAATATTATAGTAAATTTGACATTGGAATATGCTTTTTTGGAGATACTAATGTCTATGTTATGTTGGAAGAAACTCTAATTTTATGTAAAAGAGGAATATCTTACTTTTATCAGAGATACCCTTCTAATAATTTATTATATAAAGAGCTAAAATTCAATTATCCTACATGTATTATTGGATTATAATTTCTTAATATCTATTGGTATATAATAGAGGTTAGGAGTCCCATTGGACATGCAGAAAAATATGATAGCCTTATCATTGTAAAAGGGTTAAGTATGTGTGGAGGTGCTTTATGTAAGATAGAATATTTATGAAATATTATAAACATGATATTACCTTCTAATGGATGTTTCTTTGATTGGGGTTTTACCATGTAAATCTAGTCTGTTATTTCTTTTGTCTCTTGTCCTTTTTTTTTAATGTTATATTTGATTAAATGTTATTACATGCATAGGAGATTAGACTAGTATCATTTTGTGTTTGTTTTATATTGTTAATTATTTATACATATTCTCAATATTCTATCATGCCATCGAAACGGGTTACTATTTTCTACTTTTTTTGCTAATTTTTTTTACGTAGCAATATAAATTTAATTTGAGCATTTATTATTTTGTAGATCTATTTTCAATTCTAATAGCCATTTAGAAATCTCTTTATATCTGGGAATTTTTTCTACAAGATTGCAATTTGTTTTTTTAAATTTTCATTTTGACTTAATGCTCACTTTAGAACATTGAAATCAAGAAGGATTGACCGTTGGTTTATTAAATTTGTCTTTATTTTCCCCATTTTTAATTAATTTATGTACGCTAGTTTTAGTTGATTTAATTTTTTTAACCTAATGTGTTTAGTAATTTTTTAGTTTTTGGGTTTACCAGGCCTATTTCTTTTACCAGAATTATTTTTTCACTGATATTGATGATTTCTAAAGATATTATATTTAGTTGGAGGAGTCCATTTTTTGTAATTTTTGTTAACAAGTTGTATTTTTCGTATCTATAATTTAGAACATTCCTCACTTAGTTTCATAAAATGTATGTCCTTGTATGAAATATGACTAGCCGCGTATGGAAGGTTTGTTTCAATTTAGACAAGTAATGAGGAAATATTTTGAGCAAACTCCTATGCATATAAAAATATCAATTTGAACCTCCCTCACTTAGTTTTGCAAAATGTATGTCCTTGTACGAAATATATTTAGCCTCGTATGGAAGGTTTGTTTCAATTTGGACAAGCAATGAGAAAAGCTTTTGAGCAACCTCCTATGCATATAAAAATATTTACTCAACATAAGAAAATAGACCAAAGTCAAAACAAAGAACAAACTTGATTTACTTGGTAAAACCAAAATTGAAGAAGCATCCAAGGGAAAGTAATAACATCTTTATTATATATCTAAACTCCAATCTTAGATAAAACATCTACAAAAATACTTCACCCTTTTACAATGATAAGACTATCATATGTTTTCTTTGTGTCTCATGGGACTCCCTAACCTATATTATATACCAAGAGATCTTGAGGAACTACATCCGAATAATATATGCGAGATAATGTAACTTCACCTATTTCTAGAATAGACTATTACAAGGTTATTTTGTTCTATGATGAATGTGAGATATAGCTCTTTTACGTAAAATTAGAATTTCTTTTGAAAAAACCTAAATGTTATTACCTTCCAAAGGGACACATTCTAACATTCCCCCTTAATGATGACTAGGCATATGGAACACATAAGAGAAAGATGAATTTACATTAACACTCCCCCTTAATGCCAACCTCCCACATTAAAAAAACTTTGGAAGTCATACAAACTTTGCACCATCATGGATGTGGTGAAGTTATTTGTTGTGCACATACAAACACCAATAACAAAGAAACACTTTTAAGGAAGTCTAAACATGTGAGGAACCTTGAAAAAAGACACTAGTAGCAAAGCAACACTTCAAAATAATTTTGAACACTAGCATGACAACAAGGAAATACTTGTTAGAAAGTTTGAAAATTTTCACTAGTAACAAGGAAACACTTCTAAGAAAGACCGAACAAATAAAACTCTTGAAGATGTTTGAACACTATCACCAACAATAAGCGATACTTTTGATAAAGTTTTAACACTATCACTAGTACAAAGGAAACACTTCTAAGGAATGCCAAACAAGAAACACAACTGATGAAGCTTAAACAATAACATAAATAACAAACAATACTCCTAAATAAGTTTGATCAATTTCACCACGAATGTTTGTCAAGCATATGTTTATAAATATGTATAACTATATCTCTTAATAATAATATATGATACACAATCATGCAAAATTTTCAAAGATCTATAAAATGCACTTTGTGACCATTCATCAATCCAACCACAATCTACCCTAATATTCAACACTACTCCATGAATATGCCTTTCATGTCTTCGTGGCAACGATATGAAAACATAGTTTTCATGTTTCCAATAGTTTCGATACTCTAGTAAATTCATCTAATTCTTATGAGGATGATGATATGGCATAGATATATGCTCAATTATTCATTCACTAGCATGAGTAGAATAACCATGTACATCAACAACACTTCTGAGGAAGTCTACAATTGTCAATAATCTCATTAGTCTACTCAATGCAATTAGTATAGGAAACCCTTCCATTAATGCATTTGAAATTCCTTATACAACAAATAATACTTCCTAGGATTCGACATGACTAGATGTAGGCAATGAGGCATGATTAATAGTCTTATATTAAAGAATCACTCTAGATCTATGTATCTCAAGAAAAATAGGATAAGCAGTGCCCTACCAATTTTTCCCAAGCCCTCCTCCCATATATCCCATCTTGCTCAAGAGTCAGGACCCAATACCTGCAGTGTGATTTCAAAAATTGGTAAAAGAAACATGAGGAGTGGCTAATAAACTATGTGATGAAACAAAAACATCAACATTAGTAATCTTATAATCAACTAGAGTACAAGCAATATTACCAGGAGATGAGTATGGCTACTAGACATCATCAATATTTATCTCGACATTCTTTCTATGACTAACTTCTAAATCGAGATTATGTTTGCATTCTCATAGGTTTTAAAATAGTCTCATCCTTTTAAGTCAACTACATCAACAAGGATTTGTGATTGTCCATCAAGGCTTGATACTAATTTTTCAATCCTTATTTCTATGTCTACAAATGATTATAATATATAATCATTTTGATTTTCCCAATCACTTAATATATAATTATTTATGTTTTTACTAATATTCCTCCCCACCCCCTAATACATAACATTTATGTTTTGCTCAATATTTTCTTGCACCCTTATAATAAATTATGTTTTTCCCAATATTTCTCCCCACTTCCACCAAATTATAATAATTTATGTTATTTCTCAATATTTTCCCTAACCCTCACTTTCAAAAATATATATTCATTTATGTTTTGCTCAATATTTCCCCACACCTCCTCCCCACCTCATATGAGAAAGGGATGCGGGGAAATATTGAGAAAAACATAAATGATTATATATCCTCATATGAGGGTGAGGTGGGAAGTAATATTTGTCAAAACATAATGATTACAAGGGTCACAGGGTGGTAGTAGGGGGAAACATTGGGAGCAATGAAAGTGGAGGGAAATATTGGGTTGCTCCCAATATGCCCCCTCCATCCTTTCTCTCATATAAATGAATGTAATAGAAGGTGGGGGTGGAGAGAAATATGGGGAAAACATAAATCCTTATAATCATTTATACGAGAATGGAAATGGGGAAAATATTGGGGCAACATAAATGATTATGTGATTATATATACCAATATGAGAATGGGGTGGAGGGGAGATATCATAAAAAATATAAATGATTGTAATAGAAGGGGTCGGTCAAAGGAAATATTGGGAAAAAATAAAAATTATATATTTTATAATTTTTTTTCCAAATATTACCCTGGACCTACTGCCGCCCTATTTAATCATTGTTTGTCCCAGATTACCCCTCCACTCACTTCTCGCCCTCATATTTTCCTATATGATGGTTGGGCGAGGGGGGAAATTTTGTAAAAAACTTAAATGATTATGAGGACATGGATAGGGAATAATATTGGGCAAAACATAAATGATTATAATAGAGAGATGGGGCAAGAGAAAATATTGAGCAAAACATAAATTATTACAAATAGGGGTGGGGGAAATATTGGGAAAACATAAATGGTTATGAAGACGGGGATTTAGACAAATATAAATAATTATAATGGAGGATGGTGACGTGGGGAAATATTGGGAAAAACAAAAATTATTATACATTTATAATATATATTCAATTATGTTTTACCCAATATTTTTTCCCCACCCCACTCTTGTACGAATGACTATAATAGATGGTGGGAGTGAGTGGGTGTAAATAGCTAAAAAACATAAATCATTATAATATATAATAATTTATGTCTTATCCAATATTTCCCCATCACTTCCTTCTATTATAATCATTTATATGAGAGTAGTGATGGGAGAATTATTGGGAAAAACATACATGACAATGTTGCGCAATATTTTCCAACCCCACTCTAATATACATTATTTTAATAGAACATGAGAGTGAGAAAAGGGAATTACTGAGAAAAACATAAATGATTATATATTATAATCATTTATGTTTTCTTTAAGATATTTACACCCACTATTTTAAACATAAACATAAATGATTATAATAATGAGGTATATACACGGTAAATATTGGGTAAAACATATATGATTATAATATATAATCATTTTTAAATATTTTTTTTATTTAAAAATTAAATTTATTAAAAGCTATAATTTAATTTAATTTTTAATTAATAAGTTTAAAATTGAAAATTTAGAAATTAATATTAAATAGATTGAAAGTAAGTAAAAATAAAATAAATAAATAAATTATAATTACTCATTATTAATTATTTAAATATTTATAAGCCCCAAGAGTTAGTTCAATCGGTTTCAATTTCAAGTGCCTCGCCAATGGGGAGGTCACAGGGTCCAATCCTGGAAAGCCTTAGTTAGGTCAATAAAATAGGTCGAGGGTGTTGATGACCTTCGTGGTTGGCATCCACTCAGTGGTTAAAAACCCTAGACATAGGTGGCTACCCACTGACTCCAGGTATCCGTGAACCAGTTAAGTGAAAAAAAATATAAATATTTATTTATTATTAATTTATTTATAGAATAATTAAATTTTATTATTATAAAATAAAATTCTAAATTTTAATTTAATTATTAATAATCATTACATAAATATTATAATTAATACTTTAATATACTATAATATTAATTAAAAATTAGTTTGGTTATTTAATACAATATTTACTTTACATAATCATATATACATATTAATTTAATTATATTTAGTAAAATTAGTATGATTGGTTAATATATTATGGAGAATAAAAATGAAACCTCTAGGGATTAAGGACACAACAAAGTAATAATATAAAATCAAACAATTAATGAATCAAACAAATTATTAATATTATAAATCCAAGAGATTAATAAATCCAATGGATTAATACGCCCAATGGATTAATATTATCATCCCAAGGGCTTAGTAAACCCAAGGGATTAATATTATAAATGCTAGGGATTAAAAATCCAGGGAATTAATATTATAAGCCTAAGGGATTAATATTAGAGACATTAGGGATTATAAAGCCAAAACTCTTTTTTTTTTTGGGATCTAGAGGAACCCAACAACTCGCCTGACATTTAACTACCATTAAACCTCTGGGGGGGCTACGATATGTCTTCCTCCCTATAGCCCGGGTCACAACATGGGGATATTTGAACATGGGTCTTTTGAGTTTCAACAATTTCAAATTTTTTGGATTAACCAATTGAGCTACTCCCCCTTGGGACTTATAAACCCAAAGCATTAGTATTATAAGCCAAAAGAATCAATAAACTCAAATAATTAATATTATGAAATCAAGGGATTAATAAACCCTAATTTTTTAATGTTGAAAGGTGGCATTGAATAAGTTACAATGTAATGTAACATTACCATAATGAGTATTAAATTAATTGTCATCTTGTGACAATGTTTGTCACAATACAATGTTTAAGTGTTTTCTGTACCATGTAAACATTACAATATGAAGTCCTATTATAGTGTCACAATGTGATGCTGAAAAAATTACAATTTAATATAAGGTTTCAACAATGATTGTCATATAAGTTGTCACAATACGACATTGGATAGATTTATGCACCATTCAAACATCACAACATTAAACCTAATGCTATATCAAATATTATAAACCCTAACAATAAAAAATCAATATTATAAATCTTAACGTTGAACCCAATATTATAACCATAAAAGTAAACCCAATATTATAAACCTTAATATTAACCCAACATTATAAACCCTAATTTTCTAATGTGGCAATGTAACCTAAGGGATTTAATAAAAGTCGTTACTAAAACCCCTCATTTTAAACCCTAATTTTTCAATATTACAAACCCAAGGGATCAATATTAAACCATGGTATTAATATTATAAACCTAAAGGAATATAAACTATGATTCCTGAGGTAAGTATCGTTCACCATGGTAGTCATGTTGACTATTGTCAACTATGATGACCATGTTTACTATAGTTGACCATATCAACAATAGTCAACTATAATTAACATGTGTTGATGTATAAATATTATAAACCCTAACATAGTCAACCACATTTATCCCTTTGGTGTATAATATTAATCCTTTGAGTTTATAATATTGATAATCCCAAGGGTTTAAAATATTAATCCCAAGTGTTTATAATAATAATCTCTAAGATTTTTAATATTAACATCTTGGGTTTATTAATAATAATATATAAACCCAAGAGATACAAGCATCATCCTTTACAAATTAATACTCCATCATCATCATCATCATCATCATCATCATCA
>APFE030904011.1:0-20717 GCA_000404065.3 Pinus taeda | reverse complement strand
ATTGCAAACCTGGAAAATGATCTCTAATTAGTCCATTGAGATTGATAAGGAAAGAAATTCTACATTGGAAGCAATTCTGTCCCTAAGAAGATTTCTCAAGAGGAAAGGAGAGTAGAGTTTTGGCTGGAACAAAGATGCAAATGGTAGTTACGGTGTCAAAGAAGGCAACATGGTGTGCTTTGTAGAGAAAAAGGATTTAGTCCAACATAAAATCTGGAGAAAGGTACGGAATCCAATGATATAGCAAAATCTGGAGAAAGGTATGGAATCCAATGATACTTTTCCTCCTTAGAAATTCAGAGGCAATATTGGTCCTTCGAGGTGCAATGTATGATTGGAGGCAGAAGAAAGTAGCAGTTCCCTGCACAAGAGTGCCTTTGCATCTAAGGTATGGTTTTTATGGAGAACTTGGACAAAGCAGCCCATTCTAATGGTGAATACAATGCAGGAATTGTTGGGGTGTAATCTATGGAAAGCGACGAATCTTATGATTTTTATGAGCAAAAGATTATCCCCTGCATAGGTGTGGTTTCAGATCAAAAGAGCACAAAAAGAGTCAGCGAAGGTAACAAATGAATAGAAAATAATCTCATCCCAATCAGAAGAAATAAACTTGATCGAAGAGATGAAGACACAGATGGTCTGGGGAAATGGCACTAATATGAAAGCTGAAACCATTGCACTTTGGGGTTTATTATGGTTCACCAGTTTCTTGGATATACCAAGCTTGCAGATCTTTGGAGACTCACAAGCACTAATCAATCATATGCTGGGTTTATCCTCTTACAGGGTCGGCTCAGAAACATTGAATATCTTAAAAGATCCTTTCAACATATATCTTTCCACCATATTCATTGGGATCCGATTGTGGATGCATGCATATCATTTTGAGGTTGGGTAATTACTCTATGGATGTCGGGACTATGACCCTCCCAGGATGATGTCTACTGATTGAACTCACACAGTCCAGTCCCTGACAGCCCAATGCTGTCCTTATGTTTTTGTTCTTCATGGTTTTTTACTCCCGTTTATGATGCCGATTTATGGATACTATTTTTGGCTTACTGTTATAGGCCGATGGTAATTGTGTACTTATTTTAGGTTCGGCCACGGTGGCTTTCTTCACCCTTGCCTGTTCTTGTTTTCTGGCAGCATATAGTCTTCCACCCTGGCCTGTTCTTGTTTTCTGGCAGCATATAGTCTTCTTATGGTGGACTGTTTTGATGAAAATATTTCACTATAATGTATTGGTTTTTTATATAATTAATAACAACCAGCGTTTTTATCCTTCTGAAAAAAAAAAACGCAGATGGTGACCTCAAAAATCCTGCTGAGCCTGGGTAGTGCAAGGTTAACTACGATGGGGCATAGAAAGGAAGCCTGGATATAGCAGGGGCAGTGGGCATAATCAGAGACTACCAAGGTAAAATCAAGCTGGTCCTCTGCAGAGACTTAGGAGAATGAACAAACAATATGGCAGAGAACAAGGGGTTATTTCGGGATTGACAAAAGAAGAGAGAATTGGGTCCAGTAAAATCAATATTGAAGGAGATTCCAAACTCTTTATAGATTTTCTCAATAAGAAGGTTGTTAACAGTTGTGGGAACTAATGAAGCAGTAATTCAACGAAGTCCAATTTCAGAGTTGTTAGGTTGAATGGCTAATCATACAATCTTGTAGAAAAAGAAGGGATCTTGTTGAAACTAGGTAATGAGCAATCTTGTTGAAAAAAAAGGGATCTTCTTGAAACTAAGTGATGAGCAATCTTGTTGAAATGGCACAGGAGATTGCACGTAAGCTGACCTATGAAGACGCCCTCAAATCAGTCTCAGGAGGATCAGTAAAGGAGCACTCACTCTTAAAAAGACGAGGCCCCGAGACAAATCAGCAGTAGTATACAGCAGTCGTAGTCAGATATTTCACAGCGAGAGATTGTTATGTAGTCCCAAACTCAGAGCGTAGCTCATACGTCCTCTGCGTTGCCGTCGATGAAATATCATCACCACTTCGTAAAATTTCGAGAAGAATACGAAAAATCGAATAATCTATGCCGTAGCGTCACCTCTGGGTAATGAAATTATCCATTTCATCACATCACATCATGTGCTACAACAATAGGGTATGGACTCTCTCAACATGGGCCCAATCACATGCTTGAAAAGTAGGCTTAGATATTAATACCATATAATATTATTGTTGGTGAGATATTTTGTATAAAGGAGATGCATTTTGGAAAAGATATTCTAAAAATGAAAATGCATGTGGAAGCTCTCTAGCTCAAATAGGGAGGGAACCACGCCCCCTGAGTTTAGATTGAAAGGTGGGTCTTAGCATGAAGAGAACCAAACCTCTATTTGGATTTAGATTGAAAAGTGGATCTTAACCTGAACTGAAGGCTTATGAATTTGACTCTAAATAGGTATTTTGACCCTAAATAGGTATTATTAATGGAAATTTCCAAATTGTTTATTTTTATTTTTTTTGAAAAAGTAGAAGTTTGATGAGGTTCTGGGATATATTAAATATAATAGTTTTAGTTTTATTAGATATTAATACCATATAATATTATTGTTGGTGAGATATTTTTATAAAGGAGATGCATTTTGGAAAAGATATTCTAAAAATGAAAATGCATGTGGAAGCTCTCTAGCTCAAATAGGGAGGGAACCACGTCCCCTGAGTTTAGATTGAAAAGTGGGTCTAAGCATGAAGAGAACCAAACCTTTATTTGGATTTAGATTGAAAAGTGGATCAAAAGTGGGTCTAAGCATGAAGAGAACCAAACCTTTATTTGGATTTAGATTGAAAAGTGGATCTTAACATGAACTAAGGTTTATGAATTTGACCCTAAATAGGTATTATTAATGGAAATTTCCAAATTTTTATTTATTTTATTTATTTTTTATTTTTATTTTTTGGGAAAAAGTAGAAGTTTGATGGGTTCTGGGATATATTAAATATTATAGTTTTAGTTTTATTATGTATTATTTATAATTACAAAAAATTTACAAATTAATCAAGTTTTTTTGAAAACTTTTGGGGAAGGAAACTAAAAGGATCACATTTATGTAAATAGAAATATTCTATGAGGCATGCCTCTAACTCATCAATGTATATCCCAAATAAGTTCAATGAGAGGGCACAACCTTTTTTACACAATTGGTGCTCCTAATGAAGTCAGAGAGTCCATGGAAAGTGTGAAGCTAAGATATAACTATCTCATAAAGTCTCATGCTAACAACTATGAGAGACTCAAAGATTCTAATATAGCATTTTGTGTGGAACAATGAGTTCCTTGGGACAGAGTCAAAAGTTTCCCAAAAATCTAGAGAGAAATAGAAAGCTTTTGATTAAATCATAAGCACTTAAATTCGACCTTGACCCTATCTCCTGGTCATAGTGACCATGCTTATGGCATTTGAAGCACTCAACTTTAGGCATGTTTTTTCTATGCCTTCTCTTGGAGTCTTTGAATTCAGGAGAAGAATTTCTTGGATTAGATGGTCTCCTTCTATCTTTCCTCTTCTTGGCTTGAGCAACCAATGCAGAGGGCTCTCCTTCCTCATTCTTTTGAATCCTCCCCCTAGAAATCATCCTAGTTTCTTCTTGAGTACATTTACCAATGCGCTCATCAAAAGTCAAGAACTTAGTAGTGATGAAGGTTTCCCAAATAAGAGGAAGACCTTGAAGAGTGACCAACACCAACTCTATGCCAGATATGGGCTCACCAGTAGTTTGCAATTGATCTCTTAGTTGGGATACCCACATGACATAAGACTGCACAAATTCCCCCTTGTTCATCTTCAATTCCTTGAGTTTATTCAAGGAGAGGATATGATTCAAGTTGTTGACCTCATACATCCCAACCAACTTATCATAGATGTACTTACACTTCTTCAATTTTCCAACATAAAAAGCAAATGATCTTACAAGGAGTCAATAAGATTTTTTTTAGATTTGATCTCACCTTTCTTGTACTTATACTTGGTAGCAGCATGGGCATTCTTTGGAGGCTTAGGAACTTTTCCTTCCACATATTCTAGGACATCATTTTCATCCAATATCACTTCCAACCTAATCCTCCAAGCAACAAAATTTGATGAGTCGCCCACCTTCTTAGAATCCTTGAAGTAAGAGGTTGACATCTTGACCAAGTCAAATAGGTTCCTTCAACTTCTTCCAAAGATGTTTTCTTTAGTCTCTTGTCTCTTTGGGCTTGTCTTCACCTTAGCTCTAATACCATGTTAATTTTCCACTATTCTATGTTGTTACAGTCACTTTAGCCCAATTCTTTTCTTCAATTAGCAATCACTTTCAATTCAATTTGATCTTCTAATATCAAATAGCAATTTTAGATAGAATAGTAATTGCAATTAACAATAGAAGATAATCAAGAGCAATAAGTGACATAGGATTTGGTTAAAGACTAGGGAAAAACCCACAAGGGGGAAACCCTTTCAAATTCTTCTTCTTATTAGATTGTCATAAAATGTTTAGAAGATAGATTACAATAATCCAATTCATCAACAAAAGAGTCAAAGTCAATTATTTGACTATCCAAGAGATCTACAATCCAATATCTAATAGACAAGCCTCAAAGTCAAATCTAGTCAACGAGTCAATGTTTACAATTCTACTCAAAGTCAACGACATTAATAGTAGTCCCAAAAACTCAACGGCCAACAATCAACTTGCCTTTAAAGGAGCTCGGCCAACTGTCCAAAAAATTTCCCTTGAATTCTATTCAAAAATGCAATCAAAATAGTCCCAAAATAGCCCTTCAAAATTGATCAAAGTCAAAGTCAAAATCTGCAAAAACCCTAATAGTAAAATTGCAATCAACCAAGGTTAAAGTGCCTAGATTCGTCCTCCCTGCCAAATAATTCGACCTCCAAAACAAATCCAAAATTTGAATTCAAATAAAGTCAAAATGCTCCCAAACACCAAAAAGTCAATTTTGGTCAAAGACATATTTTGGCCCCCTCTAAAATTTTCTCTCTCCTACTCACACATGTGAAAGAAGACCTGCAATTTCAAACTTGTACGAACCTCCAAGAGAAGAAGAAGAAGAAGTGTTTGATGTTTGTTGACTTGACTTGTATTTATATGTGATTTTTGAGACCCAATTTGTCCTTTAGGTCGACTTGTACTTTTGTGCACATGTGGGTTTTCACATTAAAAAAATAGTCTTCCTTGACCAAATTAAATTCTTCAAAGGGAAAATAGGGTCTTCTATGGATGAGGAAGGTTGTCCAAAGGAGTGAATTTTTCCTTGAGCTTCCAAATCAACAGAAGGGAGGTTAGTGACCATGAGGTCCATTAGCCATTGTTTCATACAAAGTGATCACATTCAATGTTTTAGGTATCTAAGTAAGGATCGTGGGTTGAAATCCGATTATGGATAATGAGGGTTGGAAGTTGTACTTATTTCCTCATTTCACCTTGGTGGTCATCCTTTTTGTAGAAATTCCCACTGTAGATCAACAGATTATGCAATATACTAAACAAAATACAAGATCTACTTCTACAACAAACTTTGCGGAAGCTTAATCGAATATGAGCAAGATCAATTAGAACACATATAACTGAGAATGAGAAATCAATCACACATAACGCACATAACACAGAAGAAATAACCTGGGGAAAGCCTCAGCCTAAAACCCCAATCTTCGTATTATCATACAAGTGGAAATATGTTCATGTTACAAAAAGAATTAGCTCACAAGCTATCCTGCTCTCTCTGCAATCAAACAATACAACTCATAGACTGAATAGACACTAGATATGCCTTCCCTCAACCCTCCAAGCCTCCTATTTCCTTGCACAGTTTTTCTTGGGGTCCAATGATGTCACATGTGTGAATTGGCCTCATCACACTCACTAAACTGAAGTAATTGCGCAATCTCCAAGGAATGAATTCCTTCTGCATGCAAGAGATATTCACAATGGAATGTTCCTACAACTGATAGTACATTGTCCCTCCATCTGATCTGAACTAGGTCTCTGTGTAAACTGACATGCATGAGTTATTTATGAGAGAATATTCAATTATCTGAAGTGTAGTAGTTACATGCATGCATGCATTAACTAACCAAACTCACAATTAATTCAACAAACTATTTGAATTAATCTAACTAGACTTGACTCAGTTAGTTGAGCCAACTAATTACAACTCATTCTTATCTCTTTAACTAATGGATAAATTCCTCAATCAATGCATGTCCCCACATAGACTTCATGTCTTATTTTCTACATTTAATTAACTCAAGATGAACTAATTAATTATTTTATAAACAACTGCTAATATCAAATTCGAATTTTTGCTTCTCTATTTTAGTTCAGGGACTAACTAAAATAGGAAGATATCCCGAAATGTTATTTATAACAGTACTAAATTTAACACTTCTATATTTAGCATTTCTTGTTGCTATTATCAACACTCCCTCTCAACAAGAAAGGGATTATTAGTAACCCCAATCTTGTTTCTATGGAACTCGAACTTGCATTTTGACAATGCCTTTGTCAAAATATCTACATCCTGTTCCTTGGTCGAAACATACAACAACAACATGATCCTCTTGACCACACAGTCTCGAAGATGGTGATACCGAATATCAATGTGCTTGGACTTGTCATGAAAAATTGGATTCTCAGAGAGTTTGATACAACTCTGATTGTTGCGGTAGATCACGGTTGGATCCATCCTCTGACCAAACAATCCCACTAGAATCTTCTGCATCCAAATGGCCTCACATGCAGCTTGACTAGCAACCATGTATTTAGCCTCTACTGAGCTAAGTACAACTGACCTCTGTTTCCTGATGTACCAGGAAACTGCGGTTGAACCAAGGTTGAAGATTCCTCCAGAAGTGCTCTTCCGGTCTGATGGACTCCCTGCCCAATCTGCATCTGTGAAGCCCTGAAGATTCACTTCTTATGTTTGTCTATACCACAATTCGAACTGAGATGTGCCTGAGGTATCTCAGCGCATGCTTCGTTGCCTTACAAAACAGCTTGGTACGATGAACCATAGCTTGACTTAGTTGGTTCATCGCAAAGCATAAGTCGGATCATGTGTTCATGAGATACATAAGTGAACCCACCAGCTGCCGATAAACAATAGTAGCTACTACCTCACCTGAAGTAGCATCCTCTTTCCTCCAGTTCCCAGCTAGAGGAATCTGCATGGGATTGCACTTCTCCATGTGAAAGCGCTTGAGTATCTCATTGGCATACTTGCCTTGAGGAACAAATACTTCACCATCTTTCTGTCACACCTCCATGCCTAGAAAGTAGTGCATAAGACCCATGTCTTTCATTTCAAACTCTCATGCAAGATCCTCCTTGCAAGACTGGATCAGTTGATTATCACCTGTCAAAATCTGATCATCAACATAAAGAAAAATGATCAATGGTTTACCTTCTACCATGATGTGGTAAAGGTTCACATCTGCTTCACTCTTGGTGAAGCCTAACCTGGTAAAATAGCTATCGATCTTGGTGTACCAAGCACCGGGTGCTTACTTCAGCCCATACGAAGCCCTCTTGAGTCGGCACACATGCGACTCATGATCGAAGGTCTCAAAACCCTCTGGCTGCTCAATGTACACCTCCTCTTCAATCTTCCCATTAAGGAATGTTGTCTTCACGTCCATTTGATGGATCTTCCAACCCATCTGAGCTGATAGCGCCAACATCGATTTGATAGATGAGTACCTTGGTACAGGACCAAAGGTCTCATCGTAGTTGATCCCCTCGACCTGTGAAAAACCTCGAGCAACAAACCTTGCCTTATGTTTCTCAACATTGCCATCAGCTACCTGCTTTACTTTGTAAAGCCATTTGGAACTCACCACTAACTTTCCCTGAGGCCTTGGGATAACATCCCACGCACTGTTCCGAATGATAGAGTCGTACTCCTCTACCATTGCATCAACCCAGACTGGTTGTCGCACTGCCTCCTTGAATGAAGAAGGTTCGGTATCTACACACGCCCCAACCAGGGCCACTCGAGCGACCTCCTCTGTTTGTGTTGAGAAGATGGTTGTCCCACATTCTCTCGCGCATCTAGCATCAACCTGTCAGCTTCCCTTGAGTGTTTCTACCCATCTCTGGAAGTCTCAGGATGAGTGGATGTCTCCACTCCTGGATCCTCTACATGCGGCTGCTCCACATCAATCTGAGGCTCCTCCTCCTTAGGAACTGAAAGTTCCTCCTCTGCATGCAACTTGAGCTCCCTCTCAAGTGATAATCACATGGCTTTCTGCTCATTGAACTTTAGATCCCTGTCTACCACTGTCCTCTGACTAGTAGGCAGATACACTCGATAGTTGTGGGGTGTATTTGTGTACCTCATAAGTATTCCTAACTCAATTGTTGGATCTAGCTTCTTCTAGGCATCTTTGGTCACATGACAGTAAACTGATGATCCAAAGCTTTGGAAGTGACTCACATCTAGTCGCTTCCCGGAAAAGGCCTCCATAGGTGTCTTCATTCCCAGTATACGGTGTAGGCTTTTGTTCTACAAGTATACTACGGTATTGCATGCCTCAACCCACAATAGCAGTGGTAGGCTTTGGTCATGCAACATCGCTCGAGCTTCTCCCACAATTGATCTGTTCTTCCTTTCGGCCACCCCATTCTACTGTGGGTTATGGGGTGTCGTCAATTCCCGTTTAATTCCTTTTGCAGCACAGAAGTCTTTAAACTGTTGGGAGACATACTCTCCACAATTGTCACTACGCAAGGCTTTTCTTTTCTTTCCAGATTCTCTCTGCCAAGGCTTTAAACTCACAAAACCTCAAGAAAGCCTGATTCTTATTTTGAATAAAGTAGATCCAACATCTACGAGAAAAATCATCAATAAAAATGACATAGTACCTTTGTTTAGCAGTGGAGGCTATAGAGAATGGTCCACAAACATCTGAGTGAACTCGCTCCAGGATTGCTCTAGCTCTACTGTCTCGATTTGGAAAGGAAGATTTCACATACTTACCCAAGGTACAACCTTTGCATGTATTCGTCTGCTCCAGTTTTCCCTTGGGCGGCCCGGTAGAAATCTGTTGCATAATCTTCAAGGCTCCATGGTGCAAGTGGCCCAATCTTCTATGCCATAGCTCACCAACATCTTGGCTTTGCACCATCTCAGCTTTGGAACTCAATGCAACACAGTTGTCTACCTTCAGCTTGTAGAGATTCTTTACTCGAATCCCAATTCACTTGGTTTGTCCAATGCAGATATGCCTCAAGAATACCTTTCCTTTACTAAAGACTACATCATAGCCTTTATCTTCTAGCATAGCAACGGACAAAAGATTCTTCTTTAGACCCGGTACATACTTTACATCAATTAGGGTGAGGAGAGCTCCATGCTCCCTCTAAAACACAACCGTACCTTCACCTGAAACACGGTACTTTCCATCATCCCCCATCTCAATCCGCATCTGGAGATCCTTCTCCTCCAACGTACTGAAAAGATTCTTGTCACCTGACATGTGGAATGAAGCTCCACTATCCAGGTACCACACATCCCACCATGGATGAAACCATGCATGCGATAAGAGAGAAATCCAACTCAAACTGTGAGGCCAGTGCCTCACCATCAGATCCCTTCGAGGAAATGCATAGGTCACTCTTTTTAGAGAGTCCAAGCTAATCTCGCTCTAATACCATATTAAAAATGACTATAGAACTTGAGAGAAATAATTAACCGACAATAACAACAAAAACACATACATCATGCACACAATATTGACAAGCAATTTACCTTGGAAAACCCTTACAGGAAAAATCAGTCAAATATATCTTTGTTCTCTTGACCAAATCTAGCCATGTAAGCCTTCACTAGTCACCTTTGAGGCCATTGCAATAATCTATAATGTGAGAAGCCCATGTTCATGTGACAATGGGATAGATATTTTATAATGGATATGGAATTATTTGATATAAAACGTCACGCCTATAAGTTTAGTGAATTAGTTTAATAAGTTGGAAAGACTTGTCTTCAAGCCAATGTTTAATATTTTTTTAGCTTAGGAATTTCAATATGTAGGAAATACTTGTTTTCAATATAGTTAACTTATACATTGTAACCCACTAACACCTAACTCTTAACTCACTAACTCTCTAATTCCTTCATCGTATTTAACCACCAAGCCATTAAACCCGCCATTAAATCTTTAGTCTCTCGCACACTAATCCCATAAATTTAAGCATGAACCACTAATCCACTACGTTCAAACCATTACCATGAACACCTTAATACCAAGTCAACTACCTATTAAATTAATAACCCAATCACTAATATATTAAAACTCTCACCATTGACCTACTAACCAACACACTTTTTAATGATTGATCCACCAACTCACAATTCTTTAAGGTGTTGTCTACAGAGGCCACAATTCTGCCCAGACGACGAATTTATAGCTAGAATCCAACCAAAAAATCTTTTAAAAATCTAACTATAGGAGTGTTTAAATCATTTTTTACAGTAGAAATGGATTTAGCACCATCAAGAACCCCTAGGTCACCCAAAATCCTAAAGTTTGACAATTATACCCTCGATTTTCAAGATTTTCTACCAAATTTTCTAAAAATCACTCTGGAATTTCTATTATTTTCTGGGCAAAATTTTGACCTATTTAAACTACATCACTCCCTGATTATTAATCAACCAACCAATATGCCCTTATCATTAAGACATTAATTATTCTAATAATTAACCATAATTAATTATAATAAAACATAATAGTTAACCATAACTATTAATGATATGCTACTCACCTATGAATATATACCTACTAACTCCGTAAAGCATTAACCTACTAGCCCATAAATCCTTTACGCATTATCTAACTAATCGCTGAAAAAGTGGGTTATTTTTTATAAAATGAATCAGGTTTTTCTCATTGCAAAGTCTCAGGAGTACAAGAAATGGCCAAAGGCATTCCTCGGGAGCAACAGGATGCACAACAGGCTGCCCATGTGCAGCGAATACAAGAAATTGTTAGATAAATCAGCGGTAAGAATGATCTTAGTAATCTCCTTGAAGAACATGATGGGCGACGACTGCAGCTCCGGAGAAGGAAGCAAAATATGAAGCATATACTTAGCAAATATATGCCTTTTCATTTATTCCTAGGCGGACAATTTGTCTGTCTCTACAAAAACACAGAAAATTGATGACAACAATGATAGTTCTGAAGCAGATTTGATTTATAAAGTTCTGGACCTTCTATCTATGGGAATTTTTATAAATTTTTGCCTCCAGAAGTGATGCATCGGCTTCTGTAAAAAATCAAGCTCGTATTGTCACATCAAAATCAATCAGGGTTAAGAAAACATAAACCAGATGTCCCAACAAAATCATGGAATACTGTAGGAGCATTGGGAAATGGCAAGATGAGAAAATGTAATATTTGAATAGTTAAAGTAGATTATTGTATATAGGCTTGTTTAACTAGGCTATAATTTGGTTGGAATTTAGTAAGAATTTTTTTTAAAAATTTAATGGAGTATTGTTTTGGTTTTTTTATAGTGGAAACGGATTCAGCATCATCAAGAATTCTGGGTCACTCAAAATTCTGAAGTTTGAAGTTTGATAGTTGTAACACATCAAGAAATTTCTCGTAAGAATCTCGCAAAAAATAGATTCAGCACCCTCAAGAACTCTGGCCCACCCAAAACCCTAAAATTTGATAGCTGTAACTTGGATTTCCAAATATTTCTGAGAAATTTTCTCAAAATCATGCAAGAATTTCCATTTTCCATTATTTTCTGAGCAAAACCATGGCCTCATTGGAATACGGCATTGTGGACATTACAAAGTTCACCAATAAGCTAATAGCCTATGGCCTCTGCTTTTTTATTTGGCTTGGGATTCTAAATCAAGTGTGCAATGGAGTTCTTCCCAAAGGGCTGGGTCTTCCATTTCTGGTTAGTTTAACATTGTGCCGAGTAAGTGTGCAATAGAGTTCTTCCAAAAGTGTCGGGTCTTCCATTCCTGGATAGTTTAACATCGTGCCCAGTTCTCTCGAAGAATCAGATTTTAAAGGCAGGCCATATTATTTATTCAGTGCAGCTTCATAGTTTTAGTTCCGTTTTTGAGGTGTCTTTTCACCTAATTTTAAAAGTTCAGACCATGCCAGGCTTCCTCTTTCCTTAGCTTTCAAGCCTGAGGCTTTGTGCTTTTATTTGATTGCTTGAACCTTGTCAGGAGTATAAAAGGGAAAACCTCTTTATATCTATTTGGCATGTACGAGAAAGGAAAATGTGTAGGGCCGGATACTTTCATCTTCAAAGGGTAGCAAAGATCTCCTCCAAAAGAGAAAGATATGAGAAGCAACCTACGAAGAAAGTGGGAGACAAAATAGGCATCTTGCTCATAGATATGTTAAAAAATCTTCAAAACTGGGCGCAGAGTGGGAACCCAAATAAAGAACAGGAGAGTCCCCAATGTATCCCTCACAGACCCGTTCCCCTGAAGCTTAGACAGAGAATTGGGATGTATTTTTACTAGGCTGCATTGGACTCTCATTCACATTCAAGATGACCAAGCTAGCCAGTCTGTACTTGGCTGAAAAGGTGTTATGAGGCACAATACAAGCACACTGAATGGACCACCAATCCCGCGAATGAAATGTTGGAGAATGGTGCTCTAATGAAGGACTAGAACGAAGAGGTGGAATTAAGGTTGTGCAACTCGAGGAATCCCATCAAGCATGTATCCCACTGAGATGAGAAAGACAAAGAAGCCATCCTACAATTTTTGGGAAACTGGCTGCAAAGAGGGATGGAAAAGGCAAGGAGAATAAAGAAAGAGAGACCAAACATAGTACATACATTGCAAATACAACACTGATTGAGAGAGAAAAATGAAGCAAAAAGGGCCAAGGCATTCCTGGGAAGGTTTTGCAGCTGTTTAAGAAGGTTTTCTTATGTTATCAAAGTATTTATCACGGGTTGCAAGATGGGCCATCCAAGGTATTTATCCAAGATTAAAATCTTAAAGCCTATCAATCTGATCTCTAGAAAGCAAATCAGAATTTTGTTACAAGGCAGAAATATATAGCGGAGAAATTCATATCATGCCATTGTAAAGATGGCTAGAATATCATGCATAAAAGCCACTTCCAAACCACAACAGGGGATTGGCTCTGGCCACCCCAGTTTTGTAATAAATTTGCTAGATGAGTAATAAGAACATATTTTAATTACCAAAAATAAAACAAGTTCATATCACTATTGATATCAAAGAACGTTGCAGAGCAAGGCAACTTTGCATAGAAAAATGCAGATCTAAATAAGAGAGAAATCATGTTTAAAATGTTAGAAGGTGGTGATGTGAAAGAAAAAGGAATGCATACCAGGCTTCACAGAACCTTCATGTCTGGCCTTGGTTCAAAGGCCACAACACTGCCTCCCCATACATTGGGACCAGTTTCCACATCTAAATGACAACTGGGAAGACTGCTCCATGTCTTTTCACCAACATTGTAAACAACCACCTCTAGCACTAGAGTATTTCCATTACCTACAAAGCAGGCACAATCCCCAACTCCTACGCAACACATAAATGGGTTTTCAACATCAAATAAACTCATGTTAACACCCTCACATAAGGGTTGAGGCATTCTGGCAATTTCTTTCCACCCTGATGATGAGGAAGATGAGGACTCCACCTTCACCTTCTCAAACTCCCATATGATCAACTCCTGTAGGAGCTCCTCCCTTTCTCTGACTATGCCCCTCGACAACAGAAGTCGCGATCCACAGGCTACCAGATAGGGGAGAGTTTTCTCTCCATTAGCCACCTCTGGCAAAGGTGTAGAGAAAGAAGTCCCCTCTCTGATGTTGAAGGCCAGAATGTTCCAATCATCCTCATCCTGGATCCTCATCAAGCAGTACATGGAACCGCCACAGAAAACCATTTCGGTCCCCCGACCCATCATTATGGGATTCTCCTCTGGCACTTGCATTGCAATTCTCCATGCCCTGTCCTTGGAATCATATATTTCTATTAAATGCGCATTCAGAAGATTTGATATGCCCACCACTACTACCTTGTATGTGTCAGAGCTTTCGCCCTCCTCTGCCATGATCCCTGCGACATCAACTGTTGTGCATTTAATAGAGGGGAGTTCTAGGAAAGTTCTTGTAAGAGGATTGCATACAAATAAAAGTGGTGCAGTTCTTAACAAGAACAGGCCTGCAGCTGATCCCAAGATTTCGTTTTCTCCATAATTATTTGCATTTTCAATGGAGATAGAGGAGGTAGTCTTCCAGGTTCTTGTGAAGAAGCAGTATGCCAAACAATAGGAGGAGTTGACAGGATGCAGAACGAGCCATGGGTTCATGTTAGCAGGCTTCTTTCTCCATACCTTTTTTATGAAATTGTGTGATGACAGGAGATTATTCCACTGCTTTGAGACGCTGCGAAATCTGCACACACATTCCACTGGCAGCCACGACAGTATTTCTTCTTTTAAATCATCATATAGATCATTATAGGTTCTTGAGAGTTTTTTCGACTGCGCCATTTTCAAACAAGGCTTGACACTGGTAGAGCCTGCAAAATTGTAATCAAAGCGTTGAAGCGAATTGTACAGAAAAATCTTACCGGGGTTTTAATAAAAGGAGGAAAAGGGTAATCAGAGTGTATATTTGTCTGAGGGCTTTAACAAACCATTCACACTTAGATTTAGGAATATATCTATATATATATATTTAAATATATATATTAAAGTGTAAAATATTTTTTAGTTAAGACTAGTCTAAGTACCCATTGGGATTTGAATCGGTGACCTATCGTAAGTAAAGACCTATAGTAAGGAAAGCGCATCCATTCACCATTAATCCAAAGCCCCATAGGCAAAAATGTAAAATATTAAGTTTTAGATTGATTTAAATTAATTTGTTTTAACCATGAATGAATTATTCGGTAAAGTGTTAATGTTTTGAAAATAATCTTTCTTAATAAATTAATAATTTATAAATTAGCTATTTAATATCCTGGTTACTTATTAATATTTTATCTATTAATATTTTTAATAAATTAATAAACTAATATCATTATTTAAATATTATTTTTCAAAAACTAGCGGTTTAATATAGTTGTTACTTAATAATATTTGTTTTTAATATATTAATAAATTAATATCATAATTTAAATATTAATGTTTAAATATAGTTGTGAATTGAAATTATGTCTCAACATTCTCTCTATTTAAGTCTTTGCCATGACTTGCCTCTTCAACTCGTTCTGATGAAATTATATCTCTACATTGCTCTCTATTTAAGCCTTTGTCATGGTCTTCATCTCGTCTGATGAACCACACTTGTTGGTTCGAAAAGACCTAGCCCAAAAATTTCTCTTATGTGATTTGTACCGAAAGACTTTGCTTAATTCATTATGGATCACAGAAGCCTTGATACAGAAAATATAATTTCTTTTTAAACAATAAAAATTTGAAAGTTTATCCTTCCAATCATTTGGGATTTCTTTGCATCAAAGTTGTTTGGAATGCAGAAAATTGAAGATGTTGTCAAGTTAAGATGCACAACTAATAGCTTTTTATTTTTCATTTATTTTTCTAATTATTATTAAATATATTATAAATTATAAATTAAAATAAATGTGGTAGTTGTTATTGTTATTGTTGTTATTATTATTATTATCCCTTTAATTTGTTAGCCTAATGTATTATATATAGCTTAAATTGTATTATTCTATATCCATTTTTAACTTCTTATCAATTAAATCCCTATGAGAGGAATTGACTACCTTGAGCTACAAGTTTTTTTCACCATTTAATATGAATTTTGCATTCGAAGTACAATTTTATGAAGATATGGATATGCAAAAATAAACTTATGACTCTTATGAAGATATGAATATGTTAAATAATGTTCTCATTATTGTTAAGATATTGCTACTAATGTTAAAGCAATATTTATAACAATATTTTTCTTATAGTAACTTTCATGTATAGTATCTCTTTATTTAAAAGTGTTTCTATTTATTATGAATATAGTATTCCTTTCTTTTTATCATTTTATATAGATTTTTCTTATTATGAAAAGATTGTGGCAGACATCTTTGTGGTATTTAGGAAAAGAGGTATATTTCTATGTGTATGTATATGTTCCCAACATATAGTATTAATAATATTAATTGTTATAAATATTATATATTTGTTTTCAAATCCCATATACATTAGGTTATAAAAACTACTCTTATACAATAAGATATTTTTTTATAAAAAAAGAAGTTGATGGCTTTAGTCAATCATTATTAGTGTATAATATTTGGTAGATAGAATTAAGAAGGCACATTATATTACACCTCCTTACATCATAAGAGATGAAGATTGTAGTTTAACATTGGACTTTAGCTTGCAAATAGGGAACTCATCATTCTAGTGGCTTAAGAGGATTTGGAGTTGTACCATGTGTTACAAGTTCCCTTTTAGACAAAGTTTTAGGGGTTACTTCAAAAGAGCACACCATATTCATGTGGATTTGATATCGAGGTACTACTTTATTTTAAGACATTTTCATTGTGACTTGCTACTTTCTCTACCTTTATTGAACTTCATAGTCCAAGTTGTTTCATATGGGATCTATTCTCACTACTCCACTTTGGGTGGTGCTATCCTTATGGAGCATTTCAGTGCTTGCACCAAGTACTTATTAATTCATGATAGCTCTGAGGATGCCCTTTTCTTAAGAAGACCAACAAGAGAATGGTGGGTTCTCAAAAGGTTTGAGATGATGGTTTTGGGCCATGTTACTGCAAAATCTATCACCTAAGTGAAAAACCCTTGTTAAGCACTCTAGATTAAGGGCAACAATGGTATCAACACCATTGTCACATTAGCAACTATTCCCCTATTATTCTTTGGATGAATATTATCCCCACAAGGAATTCTTCCCCAACAAATCTTAGAGATTAGATAACACAAGAACTCCAAGATAAATACCCCATAAGGGTGTTGCTAAATAAAACACCCAAAGATGGTATTCAATAAAGAAGGCCTAGGTGAGAGGAGAGGTAATTCAAATTAAGAAGTTCAAAAGACCTATGGCTAAATCTAGAGGTATTGAATGGTATTGGAGAGGATTAGATAGATCCCAAACACATGTTACCTTCAAATTATGAGTTGATGTTATAAATTAGGGTTTTTAAGAAGCACAATTTACAACATGCAAAATTTACGAGAACGATAACAAAATAGTCTAGAAACGATAATAAAAAAACAAGAGTTATTAAAAGAGTAAATAAGTAAATAGGTTGTAATAATCATTATTTTGAAATTCCATATCCACTATTTAATTCAAGTTTATTGAAATATGTTTATGGCTGAAAAATGCATAAAATAACCATGAAACAATAGACATCAATCCTAAAAAGGTTGCTTTAAAATGCACAAAATATGATAATTTTGCATTTTCAATTTAGCGTATTCAAAGCTTAACCCTAGGACTATGAGTTCCAAGGTATTTAATGCTATTAAATGTATATTTTTCTATAATCCAACCCACATTTTCCTTAGAAAACATTATTTTTTTAAGATTTCAGATTTTATTAGGATTGATAGGTTAATGGCTTCATGCATTTTCTCAATCATGGGATAATGTAGTCAAAGGGTAAGGTCTATGGAAGAATACTGATTAGAATGAGTTATGAGAGAGAAAATGCTACAAAGAGGTTTCTCTTCATCAAAACTCTAGCGACTTTTAGTCAGTTGAAGATAGAATAAGTCAAGGAAGTTATATACCAAGATTCCTTGATTGAAACTTGATGATAATTTTGTAATAGGAGATGTTAAAGGCATAAAAGGTTTAACAAATATGGTGAAAATTTCAACGAAACCCTAACTCTACAAAGTGTTAATGGTGCTAGACCCGCCAACATGTCAGGGGATCTCCCAGGTAAGAAGTCCCAACTAGACCTCAAACCATTTGGAGTAGGAGCCCCAATAATGGGTAGTAAAGTAATGCCTTGACTGTGATAGTGCGTAGAGTAAGTGTGATATGTTTGTCAGAAGCAAGTGTGTGACCTTCCAATGAGTCAAGAGAGATGCATGGGGGTTCTAACACACGAAGGGAGAAAATGAAGTGTGTCCCTTAGAAGGTTGTAATAGTACGCAACCTGGAAGGAACACACGAGCATAATGACATCATGGGTTGGAAGCGGAGTAGTCCACAATCGAAGGTAATGGGTTAAGCTAACAACACGTCTCCAACAAGATTCATACAATTGCATACAAAATAGTTCATACACAAATGCGTAAGTTAAATAACATACATTTCTAAAGCAACCAGAATAGTCCAACTACAATAACAACATATGCATGAAAATGTGTTGGCTCTGTTATATATATTAAGTGAAAGTTCCCTCCATACATACACCATTGACAACCACTAGCCCCAATAGTGGAACATTACAATCAACAACACCTACTCCTCCAAAGAGATGTACTCACTCTACAATATGGAGAAGCCAAGGCTTGTCACAATACTCTCAAAGCCTTCTCTAAGAAATGCCTAGCCAAAAGCTTGGCTCCCAAAAGCCATTTCTATGAGTTATGAGATTCTCTTTATAACAAAGGGTGGGGTGACCCTTGACATTCCCCTTTGTGACTCTTGGACTACCCTCATGACTCTTCACATTACATAGTGACTGTTCACATTCCACTAATGACACTTGGAATTTCACTTACAACATATTTAAAAATAATACACATTTTCCACATGTACCCATGTGAGACAAATTAGGCTAGAGACAACCTAACAACACAAAACACTATGACTCCAAGGTTTGGGGAAAGACCAACTCAACAACATCCACTTTATGCTTCTTGTTCATGTACTGATGCTAAGCTTGGTACTATGTTGTGATGTCCCCAAACTGTTTGATATTGTCTTGCTAAAAGTGGACTCTTGCCTCCATGACATCTGGGCATGTGGTCTTGGAACCTGTGTCCATCTTGTCCTGAAAATTATGTAGCATTCTCCTGAGTGTGGTTGGACCACCAATCTACTTCTGCATGTTGTCTGCGCTCAACTGCAAGTCATCACTAGTGGCCTCACACATCAACTTCTCCATGTACCTATCAACCTCCAGCCATAATTGGTTCTTGTGCTTAGCTTTAGTGAGGGAACCTGCATCTTTTCACTCTCTTCTTCAGCTGTTGGATGTTCCATCTCATTAACCTGTATTAGCGTTGTTGCATTATCATTGCGCCTTGCCTTTTCCCTTCTTCTTGTTTCTACATCTCATCTCTTGTTCTTCCTTCGACTCCTGTTCTGCTTGTTGCGATCTCAATTCTACTACCTGCAAGCTCTTCTTTTCTCTCTTACTCTGCTATGTTGTCTACGTCATATGTTTCCTTTTGCTTCGTCTATTAAAGCTTCCTGCATGAAGATTGAAATCGCTTTCACTCTACATATTTGTTCTTCCTCTGTTATGTTAGTAACTTCCTCTTTCCCTGTTCCTTTATTGGATTACTGCCTTCTACCATTGTTGTTGGCCTTGCTGCCATGTTAGTGTTGAGCATATGCATATATTGGCAAGTAAATTGGCGCTTGCTCAATTTATTCGCCGGTACTGCTTTCAGCGATTGCTCTTGAAGCAACTCTCTTTGGTGATATAGTATAATGACTGCTCGAGAGAAGCACTTTGCAAGTGTGGTACCTATGGGACAGGAAAGATACTCATGGAAAGAAAACATTAGCTCTTACAAATCCAACTTCACAACATGATCAAACAATAATCTGGGCATTTGATGAGAGGAATTGCACAAGTTTGACTGACAAGGGTGACTAAATACTGTTGGAACTACATACTACACAATCCCAGTAGTTAGTGTGGAAGCTTGATGATTGGAACTATGTAATGCGCAGTTCAGTCTGGGACAGGGCCTGTGAGAGACTGCACATTGCACAGTCTCAGTGACCAAGCTAGGAGACTGGCTCTTGGAATTGCGCATTGCGTAGTTGGAGCCATCCATGGACATGATTTGCGCAATTCCAGAAGCCAAGGCAGAGGCCTTGAGTTGTCAGATTACATAGTGTATGCAAGTGAATGTGAGATCTGGGTAGGGGAAGCCCAGATCTATCCATGGGGAGTGTGCAAATAGGCAGATCTAAAAGAAGATGTAAGGATGAGTGTAGGTCTGATTAAGTGTAGATGTATGCATGTGAAACAAGTGCAACAATCGATTAAATTGAAGGAACATGAAACACGTGAAGTGATTTGCTGCAAAAATGACCCTTAGAGAAAAAATTGGGTCATGCATGCAACGCTTAAGAAAGGCAATGCAAAACTCGAAACAACACTTCTACAAGCTAAAATAAGTTAAAACACTAGTGTTCATTCAACAAAATGAGTGAAACAACATTCTCACAATCTAAATAGGCAAAAGTGATTGAAAAAGAAGCAAAAGACGATAAAAGCAAAGCTCACCCCGAAAAGCGATGCCAATGCTCTGGAGGCTTCTTGATCTCCTAGGGAATCTAGAGTTGGATGATCGAATGCATAAGTGATCTCTAGTGGCGTCCATTACATAGATTTGAGCAAATGGAGTTCATGACGTGTATGTTTGAGATCAAGGACAACAACGACACTTAGTAGAAAGTTCTAAAGATAACAGTGTGTCACCTTTGGGAAACTAATGAAAGATCCCTACTTCCCAGGGATGGTTTTCCTCTTA